>OZ023254.1:6988885-7221526 GCA_964007305.1 Netelia melanura | reverse complement strand
CGCGCGACGATGAAACGTTACTGCCAAATTAGATAAAGAGAAAAAATTAACTTCCGTTGACCAAGCGCGGGGGGGGGGGGGGGGGGCACTAACGAGAATCGCTCGAATCGTCAAAAACGAGATTTTTTTTAGTTTTGCAACATCTTTTTCTCAAATCTCGAGCTACTAGCACGCAAAACTCAAAAAGAAATCAACCCAAAATAACGTCGGAAATTTTAATTCTCGATAACAATTGATAACAAAACGTATTTCAATATCCACGAAATTACGCTCTACCCACGCAAAAGATAAATCTTAATAAAAATTACTTCCTTTTTCTTTCACAATTAAAAAAAAATTGATTAATTAATTAATTCAATTTTAATAAAACTCGTCAATACAAAAGTAACAAATTTTTTCCTCCATAAAAAAAAAAGAACATTAAACTTAAAAGATAGAATTTATTAATAAACAATTGAGATTTGACGATAACCGATAAGACGGTTATGAAAAGCGTGGCCGCCATTTGCGGCGAAGTGGAATAATAAATTTGTGTACGGGCCGCGCGAGAAGCGCGTGGTAAAAGCCGATTCGTCGACGAAACGAACAATGCGCGGGGAGTAATGTCATATAGAGGACGTATCGGCCCGAGGGTAGCTCTCTCTCTCCCCCCCTCCCTCGCCCTCACTCCCACTCCAACTCCCTCACGCGCGCGCGCGCGCGACGCAACGTAACAATATCTCCCCCCCCCCCCCCCCCTCTCTCTCCTCCACATATATATATAACACGTGTATAGCAAGGGCTATAGCACAAATCCATCAGCGCCCTTTCACTCTCGATATTTGACGGGCGTATTCGTTATGTCGAAGATTATACGCGTATACACACTGGCTCGGTTATATCTATACACACATATAACTACGCCGACGGAGGAGTGAGAGCGTAGTGCGTAGGCCGATGAAAAGGATGTGACGGATTCGCGTATAACGGTCGCGAGGAAGAGGGGAGGGGAGAGAGGGCGCGAGGAGAGCCGACCGGAAATGCCGGCGCATCACGAGGGACGATTCGTCAGGTGAATTCAACAAGTAGTAACTATGTAGTTGCCAAACGAGAGACTGAGAGAGAGAGAGAGAGAGAGAGAGAGAATGAAAGCTTTCACCGAACTGCACGAAATTTCCAGTTACCACTCGAGCCAGGCCCGGAAAATTCATCGTTTCTCATTACCGTTATTGTAATTTATAGCTCGGTGAATTCACCCAACAGTCCCAAAAGCCCGCTCGTTGTTACGCGATATAACGTACCCAACCGTTTTCATTGTACGAATTATCGGTTGCGAATTTATGTAAATTCTCGTATGTGTAAATTTGGATAAGAAAAATTTAATTAAAACGAGGTAATTAGAAGGAATATTTGTGTGTGTTTGTATAAAAAATTTTGTTTATCGAGACTTACCTATTGCCGCAGCGATGAAAAGCAACGCGACGAGTCCGCAGAAGCCACGATGTCTTCGCTGAAACATGGCCGACGAGGCTGGGAGTGTATGTGTGTGTGAGAGAGAGAGAGAGAGAGAATCTCGCGAAACGACGAGAAAATGTCCTTTTTTTCGTGCCTCGCTCTCCTACGCCGCTCGCGAGCGTCCAACGACGATCACTGACTCTCGAATCACGGTACTACCCACCCTGTTAAACCCATCGTGCGACACTTTTTGATTTAACAATATTTTATTACTTTGAGATTGAGAGAATGGAAATACTCGATTTTCCTTTGTTACTTGTTTCCTGGTTTTAATGAAAAAAAAGAAGAAGAAAAAAAAAAGAGGAATTATCACTTTGAGACGAGAAGAGTGAATCAGAGACTTCCCCGGGTTTTCGACGAGCGTTTACATCGAACGTTATGTTATTATTATCTCAGCGACCTCTACCGCGCGGAAAAACCATCGTATCCGATTTGTCACTTGCTCGTCTCTCACTTATTTATGCGTTAATTAACGATTTTTATTCTCGTTAGTATTTATCACCGGGAAAATTTCCGGTGCACTTTGTTTCTTTTTTTGTTTGTTGTTTGTTGATTCACTGTCGATGTCGAGATCGAGATGTTATTGGTGGATGAGCATCGAGAGTAAAAAAAGATGTTTGAGAAGATTACGAATTGTTAAGGAGGACAGTCGTTTCCATCGTTCGAAAGTGTTTGTTTATGTCACTTCCGGTTACTCGTGACGAGAGAATTGGATGTTTTTATTTCACTGTGTCGACGAGTGACGAGTTTATCACTTGACAAGTGTTCCGTCGTGTCGTCTGTTTCGACGAGTTTTTTTTTTTTTTATTGTTGGTTATGTCACTCGTACGAGAGATAGTTTATCGTGTTTCTTATTCATTCGGTTGGGAACGACGATTTGTCACTCGATAAGTGTTCCGTCGCGTTGTCCGTGTTTACAACGGTTGGAACAACTCACGTGCACCGGTACGAAGGTACGAAGTGCGAGGAACGAAATGTTTCCGAGCGTTAACGAAACGCGTACGCTGACGTATCGCGCGACACTGAAAACCACGAGAGTTCGTGTTGTATAGAAGAGTGGAGTTTCGCTATCCCCACTACTACGACTCGGTCGCTCGCTCCCTCTCGCTTGCACTCTCTCACTCGCTCTACGACCCCCACGGGGACGTTCAGGCTGCAGATGGCACTGGTTTCCCCCACCCGGGAGTCCTACCGTACAGCGGCGATATTCCCTAACCTAACCCCGCACACAACCCGCCAGGCTCGCGCGATCGCCCGGCACGTTCGTACACACTTGCGCTCACATGCTCCTCGTACCCACACACTCAGGGACACGCGAGTTTCCCTTCCTGTTTCCCCAAACAAATTGAAATATGACATTTTTCACAGTCTCTCATATCCGCAGGGATGGTAGGGAAAGTAGCACAAGGAAAGTTTCGAGGAAATTGGGCCGATTTTTTTGTTCACCCCTACATCGTTCGGTTCACTCGACAATTTACGTAAATCCGAATATTTGTCGAACGTTTCCTGGGGTTTCGTGATGAATTCCTCGTACATTTTTCATTTCTCGCGACAAATACGATGTATGGAAATAATCGATAGCGACAATTGAGGATTATTATTTTCAAATAAATATACAACGGTAATTAACAGATACTCGAGTAAAATGTATCCTTACGCGGGTAAACAAGTTTAACAACATTTTTTATTTGACATAACAACCATAAATACACTTGTGGCGAAAAGTACATGAACATCAGTTAAGATTTTTCAAACATTAACTTACTTGATATTAATATTATTAATGTTTAGAAAAAATGATGCAAACAACTGACCGAAACTCCAATGTTTATTTTGCGTTCCTTTGCAGTAATTCTTCCACACCAGCTGTGTTCTTCGCGCTTTGCTTTTCCCATGAGCACTTACTACCGTATTGAGCGCCCTCATCACATTTCGGCAGAATTCCGAAGCGCTCCACGCTGAGACACATGCCGTCGGTAAAGGCAGGTTTTCCTATGATCACGTGTCGCTGCGTTAAGCGCTTCTAAGAACCTGCGGCGAGAATCTGAAACTTTTCTCACTGCAATACCATGCTCTCGGTAAAACAGATTTCTGACTGACCGAAAATAATGAAACGTTTACATACTGTTTTTTTTATATATTACAATACATTTAATTAATAATACAAAGAGCTGCTAAAAGTATAATAAACTTTACGAATCATTGGGTAGTCGATTAGATAATCTTGTACACTATATCCCATGCGCATACGTTCCATTTCATTCGTCTCCCGTGCTGGTTCCCATTCTTCGACCACCGCAGGAGTGAAAAAATCATTGATCGTTACGTTATAATCAATTCAGAATTATAAAAGTCTTCGCAGTATTACCTCGATTTGGTCGGACTATCGGAATTCGTAAAAGACTCGTCCGAGCTGTAACAGACTTTCTGCAAAATGCAAAATATAAAAAGAATGGATGATTACTTCACCTCCAGTTTTTCTTCTCATTCGTCGACAAATATAATTGTAGGATTATGAAAATGTCGAGAGATAATAGGGAGACGAATGTGCAAACTTACCCTGAAGGATCGTCGTTCGCGCGGTGATGTTGAACGCGACACCGAGACCGATTTGTTATACTGTCTTTTTCTGCAAAAGAATGTCAGCAAACAGCGTCAGAGTTAAGATGAGAAAATACGAAACACTATATCACGCTTGTGATATGGACGTGAATAAGAAGAGAAAGGAAACTAGAGTATAAGACAAAATAAGGAAAGAAGGTGGAAAACTTGCTGAATGGATTTGCCACTGTTGCTCGCTTCTATCGTGTCCTTGCTCGTATAACTCATAGCGGCCAAACATCTTTCCTCGTCCTCGTATCGATCACAACCCCCTGGACATCCCCCGAATCGACTTCTCCACCACTTTTTAAACTTTTCCACGATACCCTCGTGAGACGTTTTAGAAGGGCACACGTCCTCGGTACAATAATCTCCGGCCTCGTACAAGACTGCGACTCTGAATAATTTAATTTTTTCTTATTAACAACATCCACAATCTCGCAAAGAATGAAATTATAAAAACTTAACTAACGGAGGACTTTTCGTTGACTCGCACGGTTCGCATTCCTCGGAATTTTTTGTCAAAAATCTGTAGCAAACTACAGTTAGACCAACGAACAACCACACCAACAGAGCACTCGCCAGAGCGATCACGATTAGCTCGGTAGTTCCAAACGAGAGGGAATCGTATCCATCTGAAAAAAGAAGATTAATCTCGATTAATACATAATTCCGATTCATCATAATTGATTGCTTGTATTAAAATTACAATAAAAACTAATTTAATTATAAGAATGATTAATTAGAAACTGTGCGATAAAATTAATAATAGCTAAACATTTGTCACTAAAGTGTGTTCAACGGCTAATGAGAAGCTCTACGACCTCCGTCGTTCTTGTACAACGGTGAAACTCCAGAATCAGCCGTTTGCTTGGCTATCGTCTCGGTGATCAATTGGGGCATCACTTGATACTCGCCACTGCCCGATTTTCCCTTGTTCCTATCAGTACTGGCGTAGCCTGTGAAAACCAAGACGAGTTAAGCTTCTAGTTCACCATGGGAACGAGGCAGTTAGGATCTGTCGTGTATGCGAGAGCTCGTAGCGTTTAGAATTAATCTAGCGTGTCGCGAGAGAGCTCAAAAGGGGGATTTTCCACCTGACTCCTTCAACGATGCCATTACTCGTAGTACACCGCCGAAAGCCGGATACCATTTGTCGTCCTCAAGATGCGGCGTCACCTGAAAATTATACTAAGTTAGCAAACATTCTCGTTTCACCTTTTGTTTTTACAAAACCATTTTATTATTTTTCCCAACTCACAGATTTTCCAATCCACTCGTGAAGATCACGATTGAACTTTTCTAGTTGAATTTTCGTTCGTGACTTGGACTCGATGCATTTTACACTCGCCACGTAATACTTGACGATTGCGAAAGCCGATTTCTCACTCTGAAGAGATTGAAGATTGTCCTTCTTGAAGGGCAGAGCGATGCTGATAAATCAATTGAAAAAAAAAGTATTTCTTCGTTTTTCCAATCTCCATTTAATCGTGATCGAATTACCTATTGGGTTCTGCTTCGTCATCGAGAAAAGGCAATGGGACTGTTACCGATCCGGAGTCGTGACCATCATCGTATTCTAAAAATACAAAAACAGAACAATTTCACGAATTTCCAATCAACGATTCATTCAATCTGGAGCATGAAAAATTGAATTTACTTGCGTACTCGCGCTTACCCCGTGGCGAACGTTCCCTGGCTCTTCGTTGATGATGGACCAATCGTTTTTTCTTAAAATGATACTGACGATAGCGGCGAGAATCATTCTCCTCGCCACCTTTAATTTGTAAAAGAAACAAATCCAATTTGACTCACGCAAATTCCTTCTAGCTAATTGGATCAAAACTAAACACAACACGATCATAATTAATTTGAATAGGTCTTAATTAAAATAAACAAGCAATTTTCCATGCCGGGAGATACGAATGAAAGTTTGGAGTGAAAATTTCTCAAGCCCACCAGCTGGATAAGTAACGAGACCGTTGCAAACGGACGTTGATTTACTCGGTGCGATGACGATCGGTGGTATCTTCACGCGATTCGCTGTAACGCGACTGGGTACACGCCATCCGTCTCCATTCGTGTGCAGAAAATTCTTCAACTCGTCGAAAAGTTCAAAAAGCCTTTTCGCGTTACGATATTTAATGTTACCGGCGTAGTAGGAGTGCTTGGTCAACGGTAGTATATAAACTTTGAGATAACCGCCCATCGTGTCGGCCAGAGCTTTCAGCATCAGATGTTTAGTCTTGCCTATCGATAATTTCCTCACGCACTCCAGGCAGATATGAAAGTAATCCATAAGCAGTGCTATGTACCGATCGTTCTGGCTGTTTATTACGTTCACCTGCGTCGTGAGAAACAAAATGTTAATCCTTACATCCGCTTCGTTGATTGAATAACTAGAATCTACTCGAATAAGAAATGAAATATTCAGCTCGTACGCTTCTTTTTCTTTTCAGAGCAACACTGGGAAATAATGATTTTTATCGCAAACTCGTATGACTCAGAGGAGTGTAAAAATTGCGAAGCAAACTGAAAGTTTTCTCACGCGATATTGTTGTTACGAGTTTTAAGATAAAATTTAAGGTAACAATGATCGATACAAAATTTGTTATGAGATACTTGAAAACAGCAATTGAGATTTTTGTATTTGGAGAAGGGACGAGTGTTGTCTCACCCTTGGTAAAATGTCCTGGAACATTCGTCTACTGTTGAGAATAGCAAACTCTTCGCTGCTCCAGCAGTGCTTGCCACAATCGCTCTTCTCGAACAGAACGGTGCCGATGTTATCGTCGTTCTTGTATACTTTTTCACCGCTCGCTCTGGCGTGAAATTTCAATGCAAAAGGATCAAACGAATGTTTCTCACGAAGGGCATGTACCATCGTGGTTAACATCGAGTAAGCCTCGAGTACGTTTTTTGCGACAAACCTATGGTCTTGGAAAACCGCTGTCGATATCAGAAAGAAACACATGGGCCATGGCCCCATGCTCCGAAAACGAACTCGTCGTGCCACCACCTGTTATCAACAGGGCTCGAAAAATTTGTCGACTTCTTCTTTGACAACTCCAAAAAAACACCTCTCGTTTTCTCGCTGTGGCGAGACTATTTTCACACGTTTGGCGAGACGCTATCTTCACGTATGTAATCTTCGATTAAATATCAAATTCCATTGTTTTTGTTCCAGTGGAATCCTCGAGGATGATGGCAACTCCATTCCTGTTGGAAAAAATAAAAATCTATTAAAATTCAGGGTGAGAAATAAAAATTGAATATAAATTTTGTAATAAATCAAGCAGATTGAAGCTTAAAAGGATTTTATTGGTAGCAAGATATTTGTTAAAATAAATGCCCTCAATTTCATTACCGGAGTGGGGTGTGAACGGAATAATAATCGAATCTCCAAAAATAGCTATTAGGTTATCGTATGATGTTAGACACGTTAAGAAGACGTCTTTGCCTCGATATGGGCGATGACACGATCCGCCTGGTCTTCTCATTATGGGAAGGCCGAGGTCATCGAAGGCAAACCCACTCGAACGCCCACTTATTTTCTGGCCTCGATTCACGAAATTACATTGGAAATGAATTTTGAATCGTTTGCTATACGAGTACCAGCTCTTACTCCTTCGCCATTCCATCAAAAAAAGAAGAGAATGAGTACAGAATCAAATAGCGTATAGCGCTAACCCATTCGACCGAGCAATATAAAAATAAAACACTCAATTCGAGAAGAATACATAAATAAATCTCTCTAATTTTCTTAATTTAAAAACTACAGATAAACATATTTCTTTAATATTTAGAAATAATATATTAACATCGTAACTGTACGATAATTTATATTCTATGTATTTCTAACTTATCTTGTTACTTTAAGAATGTATTCCCTTATTATTTTCACATTTGAAATAAAAATGTCATGTTTTTACTGTTTTAAGGAAAATCCCCCAATTCAATTTCTGCTCTCGTTGTCTCTAACAGTTCTAATACCCTTGTAATTCATAATACTCGGAGAGATCGAGAGGGAGAGAGAGTCGTTGAGGTTTTTTGAGACGTGCGGTATAAGGTAACGGCATCAAACTCCCACCTTCTTCTTCTCCGTGACTCTCCACTGACTTCAAAGCTGAGTCAGTCTTCGAACAGACGTAGTCTCGCAAGGTTCCATACAGTTTCGATCTTTCGCACACACCCATCGGCATGGGTAAGTCAATCCTCGGGATTATTCATACGCTTGAACAATTCATCAACTTGGCATTGCAACTTTTGACTCCGTCCTGAGAGAAACACGGTGCGTGGGTGATTTTTCCAAAATCGATATTCGATAAAAACGATTTAGGGGGAACGAAGATTCTTCCACGGACGCTGAACCCTCTCGAGTTTCTACGACGAGTCAAAGGATTCCATTTTTTTCACTCATTCCTGCAACATGTTTCACGCTGGGTAGTCAAACACAATAGTTGACCATGCAAACGGATATAAGCGTGACGTGACTAGCGTCCTGATTATCAACAACAAAAAATCACTACCTTACCCTTTGTTTTTAATTGGTGAACGTCGACTCAAAGAATTGACAAACAATATTTCTTTAACGTATGTAGAAAAAAATGATTGTCAGATAATCGATTGATTTCGTTGCTTCACTGTAGAAATACTAATTCGTACTATTTCTCAAAATTGCCTCGGGCTGTTTCGCTGTTTTGGCCTTGTCCCAGATTGGTAAACGTCAAAGTCTGAAAGAAAAAGAAAATCGAACGTATGAAACATTAAAAAAATAATGAAGAATGTGTATGTAAATTTTTACATGCAACTGGATCGTTTTTTCGTCCACAGAATGAAAGTAAAATCGATCAAGACTTATCCTCGTCGAACGTATCGCGTACAATGACTAATCAATCTATCTCGCACTTCCGCGTTGATATTATATTACAATGGTATAAGCGTATTTGCAACAGATCTGCTCTTGCACCGCAGGAGATGGAATGCCAGAGGTCGAGGTCTTCGACATCCCGCGAGCCGACAATTTAACTCGTTAGATTTATAGATCTATATAATGATACATATGTCGCGCGTTTGCGAACGAGCAATGTAAGCTTCAATTCACGAGCTCGGAATAACAAAAACGTCGGAGTGAAAGCCAAGAGGATGATCCCTGTCTCGATAAGACTGCAAGAATTGTATAACTCGACTGTCGTACAATTTCTTTCTTTTAAAGATCTATTTTCATTCGCAGAAGCGAACACTGTTCTTTCATTCAGAATTTTTGTCAAAGATCTTGTTTGAATTAGAATAGAGCGAAATTTCTACGTTAGAATAATCTATGAGTAATGTCATTGTTCGTTTCCTTAACACTTTTCCACATCGTTTTCAATCCCATCGATGCAGACACGCTTCTTTTCACACCTCGTAAATATTTCACGTCCCTCGAACATTTTTCAAACGATCACTTGCATCCAATCGAAAAACGCAATTCCGTGAAAATCGTGTGTAACCACAGCTGCGTTTTCTTCTTTTACGACCTCCGCATCGTTCTACTCGAACAGCTGTAATTTCATTAAACATTTGAATTTTATCATTTACCTGGGACATTCTTACAATGTAGAAAAAAAAAGTTAGAAAATAAAAGTATAATGATTTTTCGAAGAGTTCTCAAGATAGAGACGGAAGCAGAATTATGAAAACTAATTAAGAAAATTAATGAAATGCAATCTTTTGAAGTAATCGAATTAAAGCAAGTCACGTAAAAGATAGATGGGTCAATTTAAAAGAGAAACGAATTATTGTAAACTTGCTGAAAGCGTTTCCTTCCGACACGCTCAGCCCGACAGTTGGAATGTCTCGCTTTTCCTCGCAGGATTATTAAATTCGAGCGTTTATTTCCTCGTATTGAATCAAAGTCTCTGGAGTGAAATGCAGCACGGCGAAAGAGAGTCCGGTGCGCGGAACGGATCTAGCCGTCCTTGCGACTACTGTTTTTCCTTCCTCGCTATGGTTTTTTTTTTCCATCAATCCTCGCCCAAGTCCCGCTACAAGAAAGTCCTTACTGACTTGAGAAAAAGAACTCAATCTTTATTCGCGTTTCAGTATTTCCAGTATTCGCACCTGCAACTGTCGTTATTCCACGACTCGGTGGTATAGAATTAATATTATGAAGAAAAAAGGATTATCGCGTGTTAGGTAAAACGTGATTATTAACTAGAAAAATCGTTCCTGAACTGACCATACCGGTCGAAACACCCGCATGTCGGATCTCGCTAACCCAGATAATTTTTTTTTCTCCAATTCCATCTGTCCGTCTCTCACTTTGTACCAGAACGAGGACACTTGCGCAACATTGTTCTCTAATGCAGCGTGTCAAGATCGTTTCTTCACAAATCGTTCGATTTTTATTCGAGAACCCACTCGTCGGATGTTCCAGACGTCGATTTAATCCAACGTTTATTCTTCATTCAAGGTAATCTTCGTGGACTGGCTCTGCCCATCATCTGCATTGTAAGTTTTCTCTCACCTGCTAGTTAAAGAAAATACTAGAGTTAATTTACTATTAACGAGAGTGAGTTGATAGAACGTTAGAGAATTTACCTTTGGCGTTTATTTTCACGGTGTGAGGTTCAAAGCGGAGCCTTGGAAAAGTTAATTAAAATAGTTCTCGTGGATGAGAAGGGCGCTATGTGTAATACACCTTTGTTCCTTGAGATAAAAGACATGTCGTCCTTTCTGTGAACATGGGCTGGCGTATATTTATTTGCCATTATATAAGCCATTTTAGGACTAATGGACAAGACCATGAGCTTGATACTCTGGGACTCGGTCCTTAATTTTGTATAGCGCTGGTGGAATCCTATGAGAATTTTATGTTTTTGTAAGTTTTTTCAAATTTAGTTTTTTATTGGAATCAATGACTTGGTAGGAAGAAATCGATTCAGTTACCAATCCGCTTTAAAGCAGCACTTGCTTTTTTAATATTTAATGTAAGATGTTTGTGCTTTTTGTGTAATTTTTAAATTCCTACTTTATTCTTTGATTCCTATAAATTCTTTTTGCAAAAACCCTTGTCATTGCCTAGCCAAACAAATTTATAAAAAAAGCAGCAAAGCATTATATAAAAAATTAAAAGTAGAATCCAAGAACGTGAACAGCTCCCTCTGTTGATTTCAATGGAAGTGACCCATGTACACAGAACACTTTGAAAGTGACGTGAATTCAGGCAAGCCTGTAGCTTCATCATCCTAGAGAGGATGGGTTAATTAATGGCTTGTAATTAAGTGTCACTCCCAAGCTTCCTTCTGTTTCCTCCCAAGATGACAATTAAGGCAAAGCGAGCCCCTCATCTACAGAGACTTGCCACACCACGATTCTTTGATCCAATTTTGTTTTCTTCTTTGAAAAATCTATTAAGATTTCCTCAAAGATGCAAAGTCCATCATTCGTAAATTAGAAAACAGCATCCCATACGAAAATCCATTTTCTTGAAACCTAAAGTCAATTTAAAAAGAATTCATAAATCATATTTATGAAAAAAAATGGTAACAAACTTTAACAGTTCTATAGAAAGAAAAATCGTCACTCAAATATCGTTGAGGTATCCTGCATTAGTTGATGCTTCATAAAAGGATATTTGTTCGACCCACCTGCGTTAAAATGGTTATGGACGATTGTTTTCATGTCTTACGTGATTTTCATTCGCAGAGCCTTGTGGCACTCGCAAACGCCGGTGACATGATGCGTCGAAGTATCGTCTTCGACAAAAACACACCGGATGTTTTCTACTGTCCTCAGCACAAACCTACGGGTTTCGATAAAATGATCGTGAGTTCGAGGCCACTTTCGAAACTCTGTCAGTTCGAGGGTGGACCCATACCCGAGGATTACAAGAGCGATTGTTACAACGACGTGGACGAGACCGAATACGCTTGCAAAGAGAAGTACAGGATTATGGTAAGGCACTTGTTTTTTCAGACGAAAATGGCGTCTTGAACTTTATAACCTATAAAAGTCGACCGGCTTGCAATTTTATAACGCACGAGACGCGTTCGAGTCCTCGTCAAGAGTGTCGGTGATTTCGAAAGAGCGTGAAAAGCGTGAGTTACACCTCGATAGGTAGATTCTAGCGACCTTTTGCAAAAGTCATGCGGGTCGTAGAAAATATGAGACACCCATTCACTTCGACGCCATAACGCAACTTAATATGTCAAGCTTGTCGAGTAGACGATAACGAAGGAATATTAAACTTAATGGCTGAATGTGAGCGTCCGCATGATCCACTTTGCCAATTCTATAATTTTAAAAACATTCCAAAAACGAGATTTTTATAAATTCTCGATTTTGCTAATATAACCTCGAATTTACACTTTTTCGTTGAATTCCTCAGAATTTGACAGGTAAGAAAATTTGTTATTTCTTTTTATACAGTAATGCGGGCGCTCGCGATTAATAATTGTAACGAAAACAGAAATATTTTTCATTATTTTCTAACCGAACATCGCAGCTTTTTTTCTAATTTATTAAAAAAGAAAAACGAGGATGATTTTATCTGTAGACAAGAGTTATTAGGACTAGATTACTCGAGAAAAGAAAGTGTCCAATAAGTGATTTCTCACGACAATTATTCTTCCCCCTAACGATTAACAAAACTGGTCGAAAAAGCTCGTAATAGTCCCTGCCTACGATTCGAGGCTTCTAACCGTAAGGTGCTGGTTTTATTTTTTGTTCTTATTTCAGAAGCGATTCAGAAAAACGGAAGATGCTGGACCCGCTGTCGACAACGACTACATCGAGAAATAAGGACGAATCGAGAGGCCTCGATCGTTCAAACGTCGATTAAAAACTCGCTGGCCTATTAATACATTGCACTACTATGACGCTCGTCAATTCCTGTCTTGATGCAATATTCGCTGAGACAATATTTTTTAATTTTATACTAATAATCAAACGTAGTTGTTAATCGAGGAACACGTGTCCATATACATGGAGTAAACAATTGGAAATAATAAATCTAATTTACACGACTCGTTCATGGTGATTTTGTACCTTATCACTCTTTCGTTTCTCTCGATACCACTAATTATCATAATTCTGGGACATTGGTGACTAACAAAAGTTTGTGTTGCAACGAGGGTGCCAAATTGTTTGATTGCAACCGCGTATTGTCCTTCTTGTAGAAAAGAAATGGCTTGCAATGCACTTATCTTTATCTAACGTTTTTATCCACCTCGCCTGATACCCCAGGGACTACAAAATGTTTCAAACGTTTCAAGCATCGAATGATGGCTAGCTTAGTTTTACAGGATGATCTCGAAGATGCTCTGTCTACACTGTGTCTCATTCTCTTTTCATTTCAGTGTATATATACAACTATCATATTTTATGTTTGTTCAAATATTTGTCTTGTCTTTCTGTAGGAATATTTCTGCTGGTATCTCGCACTACTTCTCGCCTTATAAAAAAAACTGTTTAGATCTATTACAGTCCTCGATAATATTTCTATAATAATCGAGCGAATGCTTCAAATTTTAATCGCATTCACATTCTTAGAATTTCAATCTAAAACCAGTTGTACCGGGAAGCCCCGCTCAATATTTCTTCACTGATAATTTTGCACGAACATTCCTTGTCAACTATCTCAACAAATACTTTTGAGGGAGACTTGTAGTTTTCACGGTAATATTGTCGATGGTTGTTTTGAATATTTCTCAATCGTTTCTCTTTTCGCTGTACGATTTCATAGTTACCTCTATCTCGTCTGTACGATATATTGTATTTGTCTGTAAATACGGTTGAGTTTGCATTCGAGATTGGATTGAAAAACTTCAATTTCTGGTACGTAATGAATTATCCGTGCTCTGATATACAAAAAGTCGAAGGATTGCCGATCGCGCTGTGTCGAGCTAAAGTTTCCTTGATCAAGACTTCAAACGGAACGAAAAAAATGAAATAAATTTACGTTTTCTTCTCTCAGATGCGCCTTCATCCTCCTGGCAGTGACACGCCTTACAATGGATCTCGATTGAACAAATTCATGGACCAGGACAAAGAAGTTTACATCAAGAAAAATCAGATCTAAATCCGGATCTACGCTGTGCTCATGAGAGCTAGGACAGAAGAAAAGAAGGAAAACTAACAATGCTGTAAATATAGCGTAACTAAAGCCTTCGATAGAGTTTCGTGCAATCTCCTAGATCGAAAATTCGATCAACGTCGAAACAAAACAAAATCCTTTCATCATTGTAAATCTATTCTGGATTTTTGTTTTTGTTTTTTCTTCAATTATACTGTATATCTGTACAATACGACATGCGAGGTAATATATTATTGCGTAGACACGAGTAAAGCTGACAATTTTTTTACGAGGATGTTGATACTGTTCTGACGATGTAGAAAAGATAATTACAAGTTAAAATTATTTCTTTACAACGCTGTTCGCTACAGTTCACAACTAAGCAAATATTCTTTTCTCTTCCCTTACCTAATACTGATTCGCTCTCAATGCTCGAAAAGTTTGTACGAACGATTAATTCTGCAAAAATAAAACGATTTAAAAATCGTAACGCCACAAATGCGTCGGAAACGAAAAGAGATCGTTGAATCTATTCAGGAACCGTGTCTGTCCCGAGTCTTGAAACTAGCTCTGTCAGTCCCAACGCGAACAGTTTTAAATTTCGAACGAAATAAAAAGAATACATCGTCATTGAGGATGGAAATTTTCATTTCGCTTATTTCCACAATTCGCTAATTCTTAAAAGTTACATCATCGCCGTTTTCTTACGTACAAGTGTCTTAAAAAGAATAATCTAAATACACTTTGTAATCTAATGCCATTGATAAGTTAAAAAAAAAAGAGGAAACACAATGAAAACGATGCAGTCAATTTTGCGTCTCGGATCACTAGCACGACGAATTTCTCAATACGTCGTGATTTTCCGTTTCTCACAGAACGAGTTTGCCACCGTTCGAAGCTCTAATCTGTGCGACTTGATCCGGGGTGAGAATCAATTTGCTGCCGTTTGGTAGCGCCAGGGCAAAATGACTGCCGGTGTCGTTGACGACAACGACGAGTTTCGTCCCTTGTGAATTTTCATCAGGTTTCTGTTTCGAAGCAGGTGGTTTAACTGGCGTTATGGAAATGCCACCTTGGCTCATACGCTGTAACATCTGCGGGGATAGAATCTCGTTCGATTTCGGCACGGTTATCTGGGACGTTACGACCGGTCTTGGTTTTGGTTTTGCCTGTGTAGCCGGTGGACGTTTCACCGCCGGTGCTACAGCTTTACGATTCTGCGGTGTTTTCGCTATTTCAGCGGTTGGTTTCTCAGGTACGATCATCTCAATCTCATCGTCACTGTCGCTCAACAGTATCAACGACGTTGTTTTGGATTTCGTTTTGGTGGTTTCCGCTGGAGCAACCACGGTCGGTCGAGGTGGTCGTGGCATCCGAGCTACGGCGGATGGTGGCAAGGAATTTCGAGGAGCATAGCGTCTCGAGACCGACGGAATCGTTTGTCCTCTAGGACGTGGTTGTTGTTGGGCTCTAGGCCCAGGATTCGAAACGAGAGACGGCCTAGAAACGGGCATTCTGTTCGGTGGCGTTACATTGGGTAATCGAGCGCTGTAAAGCGTTGTCGAGGGTGCTTGGAGACGCTGTTGGGCCGCCATGCCACGAGGTTGATAATTGGGCGGTCGTAGAACAGGCCCTGCGTACATTCCCGGTGGCAAGGATGGATGATTCGGTGGTTGCCAGTAATTCGGGGGTCCGGGGTACTGATGAGGCACGGGTGAGTACGGATAGGGCGGTGGACCACCTCGAACCGGTGGTGGTGGATACGTAGGATAGCGTATGTACCGCGGATCGAAATAAGTCTGTGGCCCTTGAACGTAATAATTAGGTGGCATTTGTTGTCGCATGATGCCCGGTGGTAGAGGTAACGGCGGTCTCAGAACTCTTGAATAATTGACTGGCGGAAACGGTGGGCTTGGATGAGGCGCGGTATAATTCTCCTGCACGTTGCTCGGATTAACGATATTACGAGCAAATTCGAATATCGGTCCTTCGTCCTTTATGTCCAATTCGGAATGGACGCTCTCTAATTTACAGATGAAAGAGTCGTCCTTAGTCTCTTTGGTGCTCCGATCCGTCTTCGATTTCACCAAATCTTCTGGCATCGGCGGTGATACGGCGGTAGAATCGTTCGAATCCCCGGTAATACTGTTAGATTTTTGCAGCACTCCTTTCAGTCTTCTATTGGGTGCTGTAATGAAAAATAAATCAAATTAAAACATCAAGATTATTTATTGTTTGCAATATCCCGAGAAAACACAAGTAACTTACGCGAACGTTTATTTTTCCTTTTGCGAGCGCCCGGTAAAATCCAATCTTGGTCTGAGTCCTTCTCTCCCGGCACGGCGTCGCTCGATCCGACTTTTTGAGCAACGTTAGCAACGGATGGACCGTCCGATGTGCTGGGAGTCGCGTTGAGGGTCTCAGTGCAGGGCCATTCTTCCAACTCGTACGCGTCGTCGTCGTCCGACGTGAATTGCTCGGTGTAGGATGGTATTCCGCGTGCTCGAAGGACTCGTCGTGTTTGCGGTTGAGTTTCTTCGATAAAACGAGTCACGAGTATTAGAATAATTTTATAAAAGTTCGACGACTCGGGAATGAGACTACAAACGTCGTATTAACAGTAATTCTACCTTTCGACTTTTCACCATCGCTGTTTTCGTCGGATTTGTATTTCTCGGTTGTGTTTCCAACTCGTCGCTCCTTGACTTTGTCGTTTCCTTTCCTTCCTCCGTCCTCTTTTGACTCCGCCTCGGGGCTCTTTGATACTCGATCTTCGGCTTCTGGGAGCTCGTTTTTAATGGTATTTTCGGTAGCAGATTCGGGTAAGGCAGGATCCGATAACGTCTGCAAGGTTGTTTCGCTGCAGGATAACAGTGGACAGCCCTGTGATCCAATAATCCACTGATTAGAGCCGCATTTGACATCACCGGACGCGTCCTGATCCTCCAAAATGCTACAACACACAGCGGCTTCGCTGCCATACACGCACTCGAAAACAAGAATGTTTAACTACGATAATCCAAGGACTCTAGGATCCTTTAATCTTCAATGCAAAACACTAACTATTCGTGATTCATGTTTTACCATCTAAAAGCAAAGTTACGTCGCGTCTAGAGATATAGATCTTACCCATCCTTGAAATTGGTCCATTCTCTTCTCAATTTCGCTCTCGCTTTTCTCACCGACTCTTTTAACTTCGGTTCTATCTCCAGCAAGCTTTCAACAAGATCCTCCATCGTCCTTGCCAACATCAATTCGCATTTCGGTACGGTACTACTTTTTCGGCCATCGCTCGGTTGGATCGTGCTCAAGGTTAACGCGAGATCCCGCAACGAGTCTACGCTATCCGCGGCAAGCTCGAATGTCGAAACGCTCACATCGTTCAGTAATTCCCGAAAAATCGTCATTTCTTTCTGTCGTGTTTCCGCGTCAATCGGGCTCGATTTTTTCGGAGTGTACGTTCTCCAATCGAGATCGTCGCTTGGACTCTCTGTACGAGACGCCCGAGAATCGTCGTCGAGAACTTTCCTCTCGATAACGTTAGTCGACGAGACTTCTTCTTCCTCCATCTCGTCTCCAGGAATGGCACTGCTTTCGATTCGATCGTTCGTCGAATCTTCGCTCGTTAACCCTTCGCTGACTTTAGACGTAAGCCTATTGAGTATATCGTGTATACTTCCAAGTGCGTCGATGCTATTTTCTCTATCGTTACTATTGGCGAAACCGCGAAACATTTCCTCCGAGTCGTTTAATGATTTACCATCGCTCATCGAGGTATGCGAGTCGTAACCGCTCGACTTTGGATTTAAGGATCGACTTTCGCCCGTTGCGTCTTCGGAAGTTTTCGACGGGCTTCGCGATCGATTCTGGTCGATAGCTTCGATAACGATATTATTGTTGTTACTGCACGTACTCGTGCCGCTGAAATTCGTATCCTCGTTTACCGACGAACCGATAGCACTGTCGCCCGACATTTTAACCTCGTCGTCTTGAATTTTTCTCGAACGCTTTCTGTCACGTGGCAACGAACCATTTTGCCATCGACATCTTTTCCTCTTGTTTCGTCTATTCTTTTCTGGCTTCGTGACCGAAATTTGAGTTCCGTTCCACGGTGGGGGCTGCAAAATTATCCAAATTTCAATTTTCTTTGTACTCAGCAAAAACACTAAGTGAGAAACTAAGCCATTCTCTTACCCTGACTGTAGAGAAAATTGTGTTGTCCAAACTATGCCTGTAAACCCTCAGATCACTTTCGAGGAACAGAGGGAAGTAGAAGTATTTTGCTCCGTATCTATCAGCTCCGAGAATGACTGGGTACTGATCCTCCGACACATTGCTAGCCATCGCATCTTGTACAGTTTTGCGAGAATACTGCAATCGGAAAGAATGAAAGATCAGTTTATCATTGACAAGTAAACAGAACAAGGATGAAATTTTCATCGTCGACTCACCATAACCGTGTCGCAGAGAGTTTTCAATATCCAAACTCTCTGTTTGAAACTCAATGCCTCGAAGGGCTTCTCGTCGATGATCGAAGCTTCGGGAAAGTTTCTCCAGAACTCCGGCTCGACGCCGATCGCATCAAAAACCTAGTGGCAACCAGTTTAATTACAACCCAAACGACAAATATTACCATCGCGATAGTCGTTGGTCTTTTAATGGCTTTTTCACCTTCGTTACATCCTGATGCTTGCTCTGATACACCTTGAACCATCCCTTCACTTTGTGGGTGAGTACGTTGACCCAGAAGTCGTACGGCATCGGTGGAATCTTTCGCATTTTAGCTTTTGGCACAGGTGGACTGGAAAAAAAGAACATAAAATCGGTTGAGTGATTGCCAACAAAAATATATTCCTCACATGCGTGAAATTTCACCTCAACAGACAGGTCATTATATTGGCTAGCTGCTTCGAAGCTTGTGGCATAGCGAGCATTCTCTCCATCTCGTACATGGAAAGGTGAGGTATGTTCAGAGCTTCGTTACTCACACGCAAAAAATGAAAGATCTGAGGTAGCTGTAAAGAAAAATAAAACAACGTTATTTCCAAGCTATCAGAAAACATGCAACTATTACAAACAGTCGAAATTAGCTAGAATTTATTAATTATTCGACCACGAACCTCCCACATAGTTGCCATCTCTTCTCTGAGCTCGACGTTCAAAATATTCGTCAGCTCCCACTTAGTTTCTGCCTCCTCCTCGCCATCGAGCTTCCGTTTCCTGCTTCTCTTCGCCATATTCTTATCTGCGAATGTAAACAGACAAAAATTAATAAATATTCGAAAACTCTATGTAACAAAGAAAAAAAACGAAACTATCACATTAGTAACGACAAAATTACCCCGTTATTCGTCATGATTAATCTATTATCGCTACTCTCACATGTCGCAGAAGAACCGAACTACTCTCGCATCGATGGCAATTAGCCATCCCCGAGTTAAAAGAAATACAATAGAACAACGATGACAATCGTTTCTTGTGTCAACACCGGACTATATCGACGTACAAGATTAATTCTACGAGATATCGAAACGCTCGTGCGACATTCTACATTGCCCTCGAGCTTTACCAGCCAAGTTAACATAGAGAGAGGGTTCAAAAACAAAACCATTCGTGACGCGTTTCGTCTCCATTCGGACAATGCAACGGTCTAGTCGCAAACTCGGTCGATTCCCTCGTGACGTTACGACGAAACAAAAACTACAACGTCCTCCTCCCAATCGACAAATTCATTTCTCATCATCGATCGACGATGATGTTAATCTTCGTGTAACGAAATACGGCGTTCCTATCGTCCGAATTCTAGAAAAGAAAACAGAATAAAAACTAAACGAGGTAACAATTGGTAACAAAGAAAAACGCGAATACAGCCTCGCGGTTCGAAGTTGTCCTCACGCGAACCTCGACACGCATTCTCGTTCTGTTCCTGGATGTGTTCGCACATCGGTATTTAGCGAAGTTGCTCGACTGAAAAAAAGACCTGGTGGTCGTACGCGAGTCAGATAAGAAATGACAATAAAGAAAAAAAGAGAAGAAATAATAAAAAGGGTATTAAAATGTTTGCCATGTAATTAAGTATCTACGTGACGATGTATCGAGCAACCATCGCGAATGTCCTTCGAAGGTCGAACCGTGGAATGTAAAAAGGCACGAAACCGAGGTAAGGGACGTTTCTGTCGTTGCAACCCTCCATCGACGTTTGGCTAGTTTTTGCAACCCTCTCTCAGTTTTCTCGCTCTCTATCTTCCCACCAACCGATGAGTTTCTTTTCTCTTCGTCCAATTCTCCATTCACGCCTCTTCCTAGAAAAGCAAGTTTTATTTTGTGAAATTCTGGAAAAATGTTGTTATTGAATTTTGACATTACAAGAATCGTCCCTCTAAGGCAGAAAAACACTGTAACGATCAGAAATATCAGCTTCTTTTCAGGAATTTTTTCAATTCAATTAATGTTTTTGTTGGGCTGGATTAAAGATATGTTATTGCACTTACTTTAAAGTAAATTCCAGTAAATTTTTATTGAAAAAAAAAAAAGAAAACGATAGTTACAGTGCAATAAATCTTTCTTGAAGCTACGTTTTTTAAACTTGAACAGACAAGTTGATTTTGTTTATTTCTAGAAATATATCCACGTTTTGAAATCAACAGAATTATTTTTACTTAAAATATTTTCATTCAAGCTGATTTAAGAAATAGCAATTTAAAAAGAAAGAAAACCAGCTAAGCTCAACAAGAGCTACTACAATTGCGAAAAATTTCATCCAGATATTTAACATATTCAACTCAAGTGAAACTGGGATTATAAAAGTGAATATCGTTACTTGAATTATCGTCCACGCCAGTTTGAAAATCGTCGTTTCGTGGTAAACAATTTATTGCACTTCAACTATTGCTTCTTTTCCAATGAAAATTTACTCCAATGTACGTTAATGTATGTAGAACAACATATCTTTAATCGAGCTCGAAAAAAACTCATTAAACTATCTAAAAAAATTCATGAAAAAAATCTTATTATTCTCACCGTCACAATGTTGTCCCGTTTTAAAGTCCACGTGTCTGCCAACGTGTGACTAACGAAAGTTGACTGAAAACCCATCGCATGACGATCTGGAAATTCACCCTTTTACGACTGTAAACTGTAAAACAAAGAAACCCCATTTGTACGATCGGTTATTAAAAACAATTTCAAAACTGCAAATTACACTTTCCATTTTCATTACGACCAAGAGACATAAAGATATTTATCGATTCGACATTATTCTTTTTTTCTATGTTTTCCTTTTTTCAGCGACACTTTTTTTTAAATTTTCATATTTGTGTTTCAATGAATTTCACGTTCGCACGTTGTTTATCCATTTGCTCGTCGTTTTTGTTATTTTTTCTTTAACAAATTCTATTTCAATTCGCCCACATACTTTCTTATCTCTTCAATTTTATTATCGTTTATCAATTATTTTCGTCGAATCAATTTCTTTCTTTGACAATTAATTTCGATACTTTTTTTAATTTTCATATTTGCATTTCAATAAATTTCACGTTTGCACGTTGTTTATCCTTTTGCTCGTCGTTTTCTTTATTTTTTTCTGTAACAAATTCTATTTCAATTCGCCTACATACTTTCTTATCTCTTCAATTTTATTATCGTTTATCAATTATTTTCGTCGAATCAATTTCTTTCTTTAACAATTAATTTCGATACTTTTCAAAAATTTTGATATTTGCATTTCAATCAATTTCACGTTCACACGTTGTTTATCCTTTTGCTCGTCATTTTTGTTATTTTTTCTTTAACAAATTCTATTTCAATTTGCCCAAATACTTTCTTATCCCTTCAATTTTATTATCGTTTATCAATTATTTTCGTCGAATCAATTTCTTTCTTTGACAATTAATTTCGACAATTAATTTCGATACTTTTTTTAATTTTCATATTTGCATTTCAATAAATTTCACGTTCGCACGTTGTTTATCCTTTTGCTCGTCGCCTTCTTTATTTTTTCTTTAACAAATTCTATTTTAATCCTCCTACATACTTTCTTATCTCTTCAATTTTATTATCGTTTATCAATTATTTTCATCGAATCAATTTCTTTCTTTGACAATTAATTTCCAACGATGGAACAAAATTGTTGGAAAGCTAGAGGGTAAAAATGATCGAACGTTTCGACCGCAATTATTATTAATTCGAGACTGCGAATGTGTACAAAGTTTTGGAGCAAAAATCGTCATCGCACGTCTGATTAATCGAAGTAACGTGACTCGACGATCGCGAGGCCAATATCTGGGCAACGACGAGGTAAAGGCAAACCTTAGGAAGGAGAAACGTTTTATAGGGGTGAAAATAATAAAAAAAAAAAAAAAAAAAAAAAAAAAAAACAGATAAAATAAAAGGAAAAACAGAACGTAATCGTGACTATTTTTATCGAGAAACACGATGGGTTGGGAAGTGAACTGTACGAAAGATCAGCGATCTTGAATCAACAAAACTAATATATCGTGTATGGATTAAATGGGTTCAAGGGAAAAGGGTAGGGAATGGGGTGGAAAAAAAAGGGTAGGGGCATATATAACGTCCAGTTTGCTCCAGTTTATCGAGTCTTTGCTCGACGAACTTTCGAACTCGAACTTCAACCGAATTCTTTTTGTTTATTGTTTAAATTTGTTTTTTTACAAGTGTTTAATAAGAAAAATTGTAATTCGACGTTGGTGATGAAAAAAAAAAAGAATTTTATTAAATCAGGGAATTTGAAAAGGGAGGGTGAGGGATGGGAAATAAGATTTTGAGATTTTTTTTAATAGTTTGAGTTTGAAGTTTTTAATCCAGGTGGAATTAAATAACGTAGGAATGAATTTTTCTCGAGCGTGTTCCAGAGGAGTTTGATGGTTAAACGAGGATGTGTAATGGTAATTAAAATTGTAATTATAATTTTTTTAAAATTATTATAACAATGTTTGATTATGATTAAAGATTTGGAGTTATAATTAAATTTGAGATTACGAGAAACAAATGTAATTTATAATTTAAATTGTAATGACAATTTATAATTACAATTTATAAAAATTTTAATTTTAATTATAATTAAAATTTTAATGATAATTAAAATTCTAATGATAATAAAAATTTCAATTATAATAAAAATTATAATGATAATAAAAATTGCAATTATAAATAAATTTATAATTACAATTTTTTTAAATTATAATTATCATTAATATCGTAATTACAACTAAAATCTTGATTATAATTAAAATTTTAATTACAATAAAAATTGCAATAATAATACAAATCTTAATTATAATAAAAACAGTAATTATAATTAAATATATAATTACAATTTAAAAAAATGATAATTAAAGAACCGAGTAAAAACGAAATTCGAATTATTCGCGTTCTGTGACAAATTTCGTGCTCGAGTGAAACGGGGATTATAAAAGTGAATTTCAACCCTCCTAAATTCATCAATAACACTAACAACAATACCAAGCATAATCAACAAAATAAAACCCAAAATTCCTTCAAAAAAACAAAAATCTAAAAAAAAATCCATAAAAACAAAACCACCAACAAAACTATCCCAAAAAAATCGATCCAGTGACAAAACTTTCTATTCGTCCCGAGTAAACATGAAAAATTCCATTCACCCTTCCACCCTGGCCTAAAAGCAAACACTAGTGGAACTCGACAAAAAAAAAAGATTTCAGTCACGACGACAAACTTGACCGATTTTCGTCAAGAAAACAACGAAATAAAAAAAACAAAAACAAAAAAACCCTTAAACAAAAATCATCCCTCAATCCCTGACCTTCCACCCTCTCCTTAATTTTCGTACATTCATGTACAAGGTCGAAGAATGGAACGAGCCAAGACGAACGAGACACGATTGTTCCACGTACGTCGAGGTGACGATCGCGAACGAAAATCGTTGGCAACCTTCGAGGAAAGGTCGAGGAGGCTCGAACATCGTTAAAAACTTAACGAGAGTGCAGGTAACACGTTTTAATTAACGTCCAACTAACACCAAACTGTGAGTGACGGTTCAAACGTTGACCCTAAACACACTTGTTGTCCCTCGTTATTCCTCGTTCCTGTTTCACAAAAGGGAAAGTAACTTGAAAGTATGGGTGTGAGGTAGGGTGGGTTGAGGGGTTGGGAAAGGGTGGGAGAAGGGAGGGAAGGAGAAACTCGAATTTTTCCTCGTCAAGGTGGGACGATAATATTTGCTCTGATAACTTTGAGAAGAGTTGGCACAGCCTCGTGTGTTGTTTGGATTGTGGAGAAGACGGGGGTGGAGAGGGAAGGGTTGAACCTTAATTATTAGGTGGGATAATACTCGGAGCTGAAATAAATTTTAGGGTTTTTCTTTTTTTTGTTTTCTTCTTTTTTTTTTTCTTGGGGTTGAGAGAAATGTATAGTTGGGTGAAGCTCGACAGGGTTGGTTCGCATTTCACCCTTGGCCTCGGTAGAACGTTTATCCCAGGGTGGATATCGGCAAGCAGGGATGGAAATCTGTAAGGTTTCAACTTTTTTCTTGTTTTAATTTTTGGGGTTTTTTGATTTTTTGGTGCGTTTTGGAACACGTTTTTGTAATTTTTGGGCAATGTTGATTGAAATTTTTTGATTTTTTTTTATTCGTTCTTGCAAAGATTTTTTTTTTAATAACGACAGATTTTAATTTGTAAGTTCTTTTTTTCACTTCGTTTTGCTTTTTGGAAGTTTGTATATTTTTTATTTCATTTTGAAAGATCTTTCTTGCAATTTTAAAAGATTCAAATGTTTTTTTTTTAATATTTTCTAATTTTTTCTAATTTTACATTATTTTTTTTGTATTTTTGTCTTTACAAAATTATTTTTTTTGCAATTTTCACTTTAATTTTAAAAAAAATCTCTCTTTTCCTCAAATTTGTATACTTCGTAATTTTTTTATGAAATTTGTATAATTTTTATTTCGTTTTGAAAGATCTTGCAATTTTTGCTATTTTAAAACACCCAAATTTTTCTTTTTAAATAATTTAATTTTATTTAATAATTTTTTCTATATTTGCGATTCTTTTTTTTTATTTTTCTCATTTCAAAATTATTGTTTTTTCAATTTTCAGTTCAATTCCAAAGAATTTCTCTCCTTTCCCCAAATTTCATAACTATTTGTAATTTTACAATTTATTTTCTCATTTTTTTTTTTAATTTTTAATTTTTTTTTACACAAAAATTGTATTTAATTGACGAGTAAATTTTCATTGGACGCAAAAATTGATTTGTCAGTTGAACGAGAAAATATATTATGAGGATCAAATGGAAAGATCGATCGATTACGAATTAAGGAAAACGGAAGTGCCGAGTATTTGGACGCGACGTACCGAGGAGAGGACGTTGGTGACTTACGGTCTGAGTTACGACGCGAGCCGAGTCGTCGAATCGCATCGCGTTAATCAATCGCCGACCGTCTTCGAGATCGCGAGAATGACGGCGAGAACATTTTTGAGAAAAAATCGTAACTTCGGAAACGATAACGAACGTTTCGTCGAATCTGCGCCGTTCAAAAATTATCAAAATTTCGACAAAGATACGAACAATTGGCACGAGGACGAAGCTTGCCAGCCTTACTCGATCAACACTCTACATTTGCAAAATTCTTACAAGGCGCCGCAAAGGCTCGAGGGTTTCGCATCGAGGAATTCGAGTCTCAAGGTTCGATCAAGATTTTTTGAAAAGGTGATTCGTCGATTTTCATTTTTCTTTTTTTCATTTTAAACAAATTTTATTTTTAATATTATTAATTTTTATTATTTTTGTTTTTTTTTTTTGTCATTTACAGTCAGTGACGAAATTGAGTGGAGACTTTCTAGTATAAAGTGCCGGAATGGTTTTTTATGTCATTTCGCCGGTAATTGGCCTAGGCCAATTTAACTAGCGTCGTTTTAAAGAGGAGCAATTTACCTTCATTTTGGCTATTTTAAAAAAATTTGACGATTTTTTTTTTTACAATTGGCACCCAGTTTTGAAAAAAAAATTTTTGCCTGTTTTCTTGTTTTTCTTTGAGTGGACACCTTTCGTAGTAAATTTTTTTTAGCACATTTCTTTAACCGTGATCGTAAAGGGAGCAGTCCAACGTTCAATTTCTTTTTTTTCGAAAAAATTGTACGATTTTTTTTTCCAAAGATATTTCATTTTTAGAGAAAAAATAGACGATTTGAAAATTGCTGCGCAGGACGAGAACGATGAGGTTTACAACAAAACCTCAAGACGGTAAAAAGTTGTAATACTTCTTGATGAGTTCACGAGAATTTTTTCAGATTTTTTTTTCGAAATTTGTTTTCCATCTATTTTCGGTCGAAGCTCGATTGATCTAAATACCATGAAAATAATAGAATTAAATTTTTTACATACCAAATAAACTTTGGTGTCGTCGAATAAACCTCGGAAGAGACCAAAGTTTAATATGTAAGTAAAAAATTTAATTCTATTGATTTCATGGTATTCGCATCAATCGAACTGACGGGAAATAGGTGGAAAACAAATTTCGAAAAAAAAATCTGAAAAAATTCTCGTGAACTCACCAAAAAGAGATACAACTTTTTAACATCTTGAGATTTTGTTGTAAACCTCATCGTTTTCGTCCTGCAGAGCAATTTTCAAACCGTCTATTTTTTCTCAAAAAAATGAAATATCTTTGAAAAAAAAAATCGTAGCATGTTTTTTAAAAAAAGAAATTGAAGCTTGGATTGCTCCCTTTACGATCACGGTTAAAGAAATATGCTAAAAAAAATTTACTACGAAAGGTGTCCACTCAAAGAAAAACAAGAAAACGGCCAAAAATTTTATTTTCAAAACTGGGTGCCAATTGTAAAAAAAAAAATCGTCAAATTTTTTTAAAACAGCCAAAATGAAGGTAAATTGCTCCCCTTTAAAATGACGTTGGTTAAATTGGCCTAGGCCAATTACCGGCGAAATGACATAAAAAACCGTTCCGGCACTTTATACTAGAAAGTGTCCACTCAATTTCGTCACTGACTGTATATTTTATTTATATTTTTGTGATTCTTCTGCCTTTTTCTGAAAAGGTGATTCGTCGATTTTTGATTTTTTTTCATTTTAAACAAATTTTATTTTTAATATTATTAATTTTTATTATTTTTGTTTTTTTTTGTCATTTTTCTGTATTTTTTGAAAAGGTGATTCGTCGATTTACATTTTTTTTTCATTTTAAACAAATTTTATTTTTAACATTATTAATTTTTATTATTTTTGTTTTTTTTTTTATGATTTATATTTTATTTATATTTTTGTAATTTTTCTGGGTTTTTCTGAAAAGGTGATTCGTCGATTTTCATTTTTGTTTCATTTTAAACAAATTTTATTTTTAATATTATTAATTTTTATTATTTTTATTTTTTTTTGTCATTTATATTTTATTTATATTTTTGTGATTTTTCGGGCTTTTTCTGAAAAGGTGATTCGTCGATTTTCATTTTTGTTTCATTTTAAACAAATTTTATTTTTAATATTATTAATTTCCATTATTTTTTTTTTGTCATTTACATTTTATTTGTATTTTTGTAATTTTTCTGCCTTTTTCTGAAAAAATGATTCGTCGATTTTTAATTTTTTGTTCATTTTAAACAAATTTTATTTTTAATATTATTAATTTTTATTATTTTTGTTTTTTTTTTGTCATTTATATTTTATTTGTATTTTTGTAATATTTCTGTTTTTTTTTTCATTTGTTTATTTATATTTAGTTTGTATTTTTGATAGCGTTACGTTTTTTATATTCTTTTTTGCCTTATTTATTTTCATTTTATTTTTATTTCTAATATTATTTTCTCAATTTAATTATCTATTTTTGAATATAAACATTGGATTGAAAAACGAAAAATTATTGCAGGTGCCACAAAGATCCAAGGACACAACATTTCGTTCGAGAAACAATAATTTCCCGACGACACTGCGCGAAGCCTCGACGGTAAAAGTTCACGATGTGGACGATGACAAAACCGCGAGGTACCCAAAATATCAGAAAAAAAGTATTACACTTTCGCGAAGAATCAGTGAGACAATATTTTGATTTTCAGATCTCGTTCACGAAGAAAAGACATTCGTCTGTATTTAAAAAAAATGGCAATCGGTGAAACGGCCAAACAGTATTGCAGCAACAGCAGCCTTCATGGATTGAGATACATCGGCGATTCGAGCTTAACGATGCTCGAGAAGTAATTTTATTTTATTACAAATCAAATTAATTTGAGTAAAATGAAATTTCGAAAATCTCATGAGCGATCGACTCGATCAAGAAACGAATTAATCAGTGTTCTTTGATTCCTTACTTTTCATATTAAACTAAATCTAAATTTGTTAAATTAAAAAAAATTTTACTGAATTTTTGAAGTATAAAATGTCGAGACAAATTTCGATGTTAATATTTTGTTCCTTTTCATCCAAGACTCTTCTGGCTCGTAGCGTTCATAGCGGCGGTTCTGAGCGCCACTTACTTCATTCAACATTTGTACCAGAAGTGGATCGACTCGCCGATAATAATATCGATGAGTCCGGAGCCAGTTGCCTTTACAGAATTTCCATTTCCCTCCGTCACCATATGCAACATGAACAACGTTAGGAGAAGCGAGGCGAATCGAATAAACAAGGGGTAACTCCTAGCGATACTTTCTTATTTCTTAAATCACATTTCAACGACTTTGAAACAGAAAGAATAATTCCTGATGTAAAACGCAGCGACAGCAAACTCGACAAGTTGTTATTGGAGGATCTCTGCAATTTTCGCAACAGTAGTGAGGTTGAGGAAGAGATTGGCTCGGCAAATTGGACCAACGTTTTACGATTTATGATAAATGTTCGTTCTCGTTTGATTCGTTTAATGATAAAAGATAAAACGAAAATAGAAATTGCTACTAAAAATCAATTTTATCGTCAGGTAACGCAACCCTGCACGGAAATGCTGAGTTTGTGCCAATGGCATGGAAACGTTACCGACTGCGACAAAATATTTAATCCAACAATGACCGACGAGGGAATATGTTGCAATTTTAATTC
This sequence comes from Netelia melanura, assembly GCA_964007305.1. Classification (NCBI taxonomy): domain Eukaryota; kingdom Metazoa; phylum Arthropoda; class Insecta; order Hymenoptera; family Ichneumonidae; genus Netelia; species Netelia melanura. Next base: position 7,192,329 of record OZ023254.1, on the reverse strand, counting down.
CGTTCACAGAAAACATTTGTTCTACAATCCGTTAGTAAATTTACAAATTATTCCGTCTTAACGAGCGGAATTAGGATAGAATTTGATAAAAGCAAAGGGACGAGAGTTTTAGAAATAAAAAAGAAGACAAACAAAATTGTTTTTTCTCAGTCGCGAGTGGTCGGATCTCAACATAACGTTTCCATACTCGTCGATCGACTGGAATCCCGAGACTGGCTATGACAAATCTACACCGCCCGATTCGATACCCTGGAGGCCTTATGGAGCAGGAAAATACTTTGGTCTGACTCTCGTACTCGATTCCGAACTCAAGGAATATTATTGTTCGTCCACGGCCAGTGTTGGATTCAAAGTAAGAAAAAGCGAAGATAGAACACAATGTCTATGTTGATTTACATTAAAACAACATTGTTTAATTTTCTGGACAGATGTTTCTACACAATCCCGTCGAGACTCCGAAAATCGCGGATTTCGCATTTGCTCTGAGTCCTGGCAAGGAGACGAGAATAGTGATAAAGCCGAAAATCACATCGGCGAGTTGGTCGATTCTTCGTGTACCAAAGAAGAAGCGAAAGTGTTTTTTCACGTCCGAACGAAGATTGAGATATTATAGGACGTACACGCAGAAGAATTGTCTCCTCGAGTGCGAGGCGAATTTCACCCAAAAAATATGTCACTGCGTTCAATACTACATGCCCAGTGAGCTTCTTTGAACATGAGGAATTTTATTCAAGAGCTTGGAAAAGTCGAGTTTGACGTTATGTTTGTCAATATCGTTGTTCTCAGAGTCGTCCAACACACCAATTTGTGGGAAGAAGGACGATTTGTGTGCGACAACGGCTAGACGAGCGATGGAGTATAAACTCTACGACGAAGATATCGCTGTCAACCAATTAAACATTACCGAAACGTAAGTTTTGATTTTTCTTCCTTCATTCGTGACAGAACATTTATAATCATCGTCACATCGTCTTAGGCCAAGTTGCAACTGCTGGCCAGGTTGTTTCGAGATGAACTACGAAAACGGAATGTCGACGAGTACATTGGCAGAATCTTTCGAGGTGGACGAAACATACCTGAAAAAGGATCAAGAATATTTTGCGTAATCATCCAGTTACTACAACTAATTGATTTTCTTTTTTTTCAATTGGAGAATTGATAGAAAAAAATAATGATGACGTTGAAAGGTCGTCGGAAAACTTTCTTAATGATTCGTTCAATTTTTAGGAAAAATATGGCAGTGGTTCACCTTTACTTCGTCGATTCCCAATTTCCCAATTATGTGAAGAGCGAATTGTTTGGTTTCATCGAATTTTTGTGTGAGTGAAGAACATTAGCCAAAGAAATGTTGAGCTATAGAGAAAATTGCGCAGAAATAACATTATATCCGGATGATTTTATTCTAGCTAGTACAGGAGGCCTTCTTGGTCTGTTCATGGGATTTAGTTTCCTCTCTGTAGCTGAATTCGTCTATTTCATCACCATTCGAGTTTGGTGTCGCCTTCATGGTCATCACGGATCTCATGGTCAAGCTGTTCACGTGTTGCCGGCTCATAACAATCAAAAGTTTGTTTATCCATTCGCACAGTGATCCGGCACTGTTCGCAAGACATACATAATTGCAACATTCAAAACGAATGCAACGTTTCGCAAACTTAAGACGAGCTAGACCTGTAAATAACTAAAAATAGAGACTGTTATCATCAAATAGCGAGTACAAAAGCAATAAACCATTATACAATATTTTGTTCAGTGGCGTTTCACGACATTCGGTGTATGGTTTGATTATTATCAACGCTTGAATGAATATATACAAAAAGAGGTTTCTGCAGTAGTACAGGAAAATAAGAGCATTTGGTTAAGATGCAAATATTGAAAGTCGCGTGCCAAATAAACAAAAGAACACGACGTTTGATCGAGAAGCGTCAGCACATAATTTTGTCAACAATAGCACTAAGAGTCCTCGACAGTAACCTCAAAAAGGTGATATCTGACGCACGCGAGCTCGACAGAATAATATACCCCAATATTTCACATTCATTGTTAGGTTATACACGAACAATATTGAATTTGGCATCGTTCGTATTTTCCATCGAAAGAAAAAACATGAGCTGGACTAAATAGAGATTCACAGAAATATTCATCTGTTATTGTTATTTGGTGCACGACTCACATTCAGCATCGAGACAGGAATTCAACAATTGCGATATTTTCAGTCATGGACACAACAATCCTTTGACCTATGGTACAACGTTCTGTCACAAATGATAATAAGATATGCGAATTGTCCATAGCATAGAGGTAAGATCGAGAGTGAGAAACGTTAAATGTTATCGTTCATTACCTAGACGTCTTTCGGCGAAATTAGACAAAATTGACTTACCGGTGTTGTACTCCGTTCAGCACGCAGCGTTTTCGCTGCTCCGTAACACCGACAAATCGTCGTCAATCGTTCGACTCGAGCATTTTTTATATATTTCCGGAATCACTGAACAACAACACAACACCGTAACGAGCATAGATAACGATCACCAAACAAGGACTAAATTAAAACGATGCGTAAAGGATCATTAGATTCCTCCACCTACGTATATCAACACCGCCATTGGAAATACAAGTACCGATCGCCACCGCAATTGATCGAAATGCCCTCTGCTCGGACAAAATAACGTACGCTAACGACACTATCGTTTACGCCAAACGGCATTCTCACGAACTAATTTTGAAAAAAATGCGCACGCGTACATGCGATGACGCAACATTGTGAACGTTAAAACCGTTGTAACGTCTCGTGTCATTAATTATTCCAGACAAATGTATAGTGTTGATGGAAGCTAATCGATTCCCTCGATGAATACTTAAAGTGATTTTCCTTTTTTAACTCGTGGTAAGTACAACGATAAAATATTGAAAATCTGTTATTTCTAAACACATACATATATATACCAACTTATACTTACTATTTATTCCACCAGGTTTCCCATAACCACAAGGCCAAACTGAAAAGGAACAATTCATTAAAATTCACACGACAAGACATGATCGTACAATCCTGGGACAAAAAAAAACAATAATACGATAGAGCAACGTAAAAATGAAATGCCCAATGGGCATCTTTATTATTACCTAAATTCTGATATAATCATGTGCTAGTTGGATTTAAATCAATGTTGTACCTTATCTAAGCGATAATTAGTATAATACACGTACATTCGATTTATAATCCTAGATATATTGACAATAGGTAAACTTAGCGTAACGTATTTTTCTTATGATTTTTTCTTTCTTTTATTATTTCTCATACAAAATTCTATACGACATTATGTTTACACGCACAGACTCGTTGGACTGTGTGAGGGATTCGATAAAACCTTATTATTTTTTTATTTTTTTAATTTTTATTTTTCCTGTTTTTCTTCATTCTTGTCGCTGTTTGTCTGTCTTGTTCGAACGATAATACAACTCGCATGCAATGCTCGATGCTCGAACTTTCGTTTAAACAAAATTTACAAATTATCAAGGTTTTTATTTTTTTCATCTTTCTTTCGTTTCCTTTTTTTTTTAAATTTTATTTTATTTATTTACTTGTTTTGTTTTGTTTGTTTTGTTTATTTATGAAAAACTACCGAGTTTTCTATGTATCAATAAAATTCAGCTTTAGTGTGAAAAAAATAGGTCCGTTCTCATAAGAACCCTTGCCGATCGTGTAGACGCCTCTCTCTCTCTCTATTCTTATACAATAAAAATATTTAAACACCACGTTTTTGTTGTTGTTGCTGTTGTTGTTGTTGTTGTTGTTGTTTTGTCGCAAATAAATCTAAACTTAGGGCTAATGCGTTTATAGGTACATTTTCTCGTTTGTACGCTGTACAATAGTCTAAGGATTACGAACGTAACTGGGCATTTTCTTTTCTTCCTCTAATTTCAAATCTTTTACATCCGAATCCGAAGAGTCTTCCAAATTTTCAAATTCTTACAAAACTTTAGTTTCATCGATTTTTCTTCTCTCGTTTCTTTCATATTTACTTGTTAATTTTTCTTGCGAGCGGTATGATCGATGATCGTCGAGGTCGAATCGGTTCGTACTTGATACAACGAAGAAGATAAAAAAAGAAAAAAAAACAAAGAAAACAAAAAAGAAAAGAACACAAACAAGCGATTAAAAAAAAAATGTTCTTTCGATTCTTTCGGTAACGGTTTTTACGTTCGTCGTCTTTCTTTGTGCCATTTTCTCATTTTCTCAATCCCATTCGACAAATCTTAACGAAATTGTTTATCGACGCTTTTAACAATACGCTTTACCCTCGGTTCGAACAATAAAATTACAATTATTCTCTCGCTCGTTGTTTTTCGTACAAACTATGTTCGCGATGCTCGTAACTTGGGGGGGGCGACAGTGTTTCCTCGTCTCGAGGGTTTGTAAAGCAAGCGCCAAAATTTCTCTCGATTCTTACAGATTTTGTTTTTTTTTTTTTCGTTATTTTAGTTTTAGTTTTTTTTTTTCAAGTTTCTTCTCTCTTTCGCATTTTTCTCTCGCTCTCTCAAAAACTTCAATAGGTCGGGGCATCGTCGCGACTGTGATAGGAAGACGCTTCCAAACGTTTTACTTTTTCATTTTTTTCTTTTTTTTCATTCGTTTTTCTTTTTCGTTACTTTTTTTTTACCTCTTTTTTTTTGTTTTGTTTTGTTTTGATTCAAGTGGAAGCTCTGAGTTTTCATTCTTATTACGTTCAATGTATTTTTTTTTTTTTTTTTTTTCATGAATAGTTTGTTTTTGTTTTTGTTTGTTTTTGTTTTTCTTTTCAATCGTCAAGATTTTACTGCAGGAGGATCTCTCTCTTGTGTGTTTACACCTCAGTCGGGTACCTTTACACGTTGTTTTGGTTGGTATCTCACGGAATACCACCAATTTTACATGATATGTACAATGATTAGAAAAAGTTTTGCGAATATTCGAGAAGGAAAAACAAAAAAAAAAAAAAAAAAAAACAAAAAAAAAGTATTTCCGGTTTTGGAAACGTTTAACAAATCTCGTCCGATATAACTCACGCTTACATTTGTCTCCTATTTTTCATTCTTCATACGCAACTCTTCGTCCCATACATACAAACAAACATACAAACGCACACACACACACACATATACACGTTTTAAATACGTTTTCGACAATGATTGGGTTTTTTTGTTTTCTTCGTACGTTCGACTTGGCTTTTTACACCTCCAGCAGTAATTCTTCGATAATCAGTTTTGTTTGTTTGTTATTTGTTCCTTAACACTTAATTAATCACCTAGTAGTTCGTATTTTGTTTCCATTCTGTTGTTGTTGTTGTTGTTGTTGTTGTTGTTATTGTTTTCTTTTCTTTCTGTTTTCTTCTTTATCTTTCACAATTTCGTCTCCTCGTTATCGTTCTTTCTTTCTTTCTTTCTTTCGTTTTTGTTTCGTTTATACAAATGATTCGGATTTTCTTTCGTTTGTTTTCTTCGTACACAATTTGTTTATAGTTTTGTTTTTAACCTCCTGCCTTCTTCTTCTTCTCTTTCTCACCTCCCCTTCCCTTCCCTCTCTTTCATACTGTCCCTCGCTTAATTGAAAATTCCTTAATGTACGTACACTATATAAAAGTTAACTCCTATTCGAAATGGAGGGCTCTAAGGCAATCAGCATACTCAGAACGCTAATCCAACGTAAAAGGAAACGTAAATCCGTTATAGGCCAAAGAAAAAAACCGTGAAAAGAATGTAAACAGTGAAAAGAAAAGAAGAAAATTAATTTAAAAAAAAAAACAAAAAAAAAACACAAGAGGTAAACAATGTACGATAGAATTTCGATTCGACACGATGAATTTTATATCGGTGCGTAAACGCGTTCTTGAACTTATGTGTGTGTGTGTGTATATGTTTGTGAATTTGCTTTTTGCTTTCTTTGTTTTTTTTTTTATAACAATCTCGATTCGCAAATTTTTCCTTTCGCCTCTTTCTTAAATTCCTACGATCGAACGAGAAAAGTGGAGAAGAGAAATAATATAGAAAATAACAATTTAAAAAAACGGAAGAAGTAAATGAAACGGTCAAAAAAAAAAAAACTAAAAACTAAAAGAAAAACTACACAGAGTATACACAGATGGAACCCTCCCGCTCGATGCGGAGTTACGCTTTGCCAGTTATTCATTTATTTACAAGTTTGTTTTTTTTTGTTGTTTTCTTCTTTTTTTTTTTCTTCTTTTTCACGGCGACTATAGAGTTCACCCCTCCCCCGTCTCTTCCCGAGCGAAATAAACGCGCTATAATATTCGATAATTGAGAGGCCTTCGAGTTTCTTCTTTCTTCCTTTCTCTTCTCCCCAATTTTTCTCCGGTTTTTCCCGCATTGCTCGGTTTTTTCCCAATTGTGGCTTAACGGAAAAACTTTTTCCAAGAAGCTTGAAAAAAAAACGTCTTGGAAAATTGGGGACAAAGAAAAGAAGAAAGTACACATATATATAAATATAAACAGATATATATATATATATAAAGTGACGAGCTAGTTTTGAAATTTCGACGTTAAGGTGGACCCTGCGCGACCGAAGGAATACATGAAAATAAAATCCATCGTTTACAATAGTTGATTTTTAGGAGTTTGTTCGAGTACCGGAAGCAAAGAAGAAAAAGAAGACGAAGAAGTCATAAAGGAAAATTAATCTATACAATGATTTCTCAGGGCTCCTTTCTTTTCGCAATTCGTCGAATATTACAATGCACGAAATACGATTTCTCTTTTTAAAAAGGGAAATGCAAACAACACGTTGACAATGTTGACAATGTTGAGTGATCGTTACAAAAAATGTTTTGGAAAGAAAAAAAGAACAAGACTTTGCGCCACTACTCGGCCCTCTGTAAAACTCCATTTTCCTGCATTTACGCGCTCTTTTAGTTTCCCCCCCCTTTTCCGCTCGGACTTCCAAGTAAAATAGTAGTAACTCTCGGTTTCGAAATGAAGGATCGATAAATTCTAGAGAACACTGACAGAAGTATACTAATCTCTATATAAATCCGAAATACTGTAGCAGGTATTATGACCGTATTTAAAGGGTTACAAATATATAACGTAAAATTCGTTTAATATTTTGTTATTTTACAGAAAAAAAAAAAACGAAAAAACAAAAAAAAAAAAAGAAAAAAATGAAAATATATATAATGATATCGGGTAAGTATAACGAGAATACAACACCCGGATCCTCTGTGAATCGTTTCCTGCCTCTCTGCCCTCGCTCGTCGATTCCTATTTCTGTATTTTTTGTTTTCCTCATTTTTGTATTCGCACGTGTGTGTGTGTGTGTATGTTAGTTCGTCTGTCTGTCTGGGTTTTTCTTTTCTTCCTTTTGTTTGTTTGTTTCTTCTACCGATTGAAATATTCGAGAGAGTGGCGAATCGACGATTATCATCCGCGATTTATAAACATTTGTTGGTAACACCTTGTAGTCATTAATTATTATTCGACGCTAGGAACGCTCTTTTTTTCCTCCTCCTCCTTCTTCTTCTTCTTCTTCACGACGATGTTAGCGACACCTATATCGCATTGTTATTGTTGCAAACATCGTCGTTGCGTTGAAATTTCAAGAGACAATTATCGCCTCGAACAATTTCGACAAAGTTCGAGACCGATAGTCAAAGTTCTATTCTACCTCTCTCTCTCTCTCCTTTACTATATTTATATCGCTCTCGTTTCAATCCGCGCACATACACGCTCAAGTCGGTTTGAATTTCGTTTCGTAACAGGTGCGCGCATTCTTCTCGCTAAATAATTTCTCACGAAGCACGAGGAAAAGAAAACAAATCAAAGGAAAACCTCGTCGTCAACCCTGTATAGTCACGAATCGTTAAAATTGTCGGTAGAAAAAGCTTGTTACATGGTTTTTTGTTTCTTTGTTTTTCTATTTTGTCTCGTTTGTTTTTTTTTTTACACACCTTTTTGTCCATAATAACGCGAACGAATTGTTTATATCCTTGGTACAATTTTCTCGAGGTGTGATAAAGCATAGCTTCAACGTTAGGCGAGGATAGATGGAGGAATTTCGCGAAGATGCGAAAAAAAAGAAAAACGATGATAACGAAAATAGAAGGAAATTGGAGAAAAATAAACGACTCGTTTAGTTTCGAGTTTAGAAAGCAGAGTGACCGGAGGGTCACTGCATGTAGATTTATCTAACGATAGCTTCGAGGACGCTTCTTGAAGCTAACGAGAAAAAAAAAATGAAGAGAAAAAGAGAGAGAAGAAAAAGAGCAGAGGGAAAAGTAATTGTCTATGAAAAAAAAAGTGCCGTTGTCCAATCCGACTTTTTGCGAAACGCGGAAAGAAACGAGACGTCGATTGAGAAAAATAAAACAAGAAACTAGGGAGGAGGCGATCGAGGAAGAAAAACATTAATGAGAAAGAAAGATTGTTGACGATTAATAACGCGTGTTTTTACGTTCGTGGGAGCTTGTTCTTTTCTTTCCTTGGACAGACGAAAAGAAAAACGTTTGTTTTCGTTTTGTTTTGTTTTGTTTTACGGGTCTCAATTGGCGACGATGCAACGTCACGAATCTAACAAGGGGAAGGATATAAAAATCGAAGTTAATTATATGTATAGATATTCCGGGCCCAGCTATCTTGCCCCAATTACAAACTATCAACTACAGTAACCGATATTCATAATATAGTATTTCCGTCTTAAAATTATAAAACAGATTAGTCTGCCGAATCGATACTCCCATTTATCGTTATTGCAGCTTTCATTGAGAGGGTTTTTCCTTTCTTTTTTCTTCTCGTTACTTTGTGCCCCCTTGACCCCCGTTTCTCTATGCTTCGAAAAATCTTGTATCCGTACGACGTTAATTTCGATAGTGTTACGTCGTTTACGTCGGTATTTCTCGTTAACACATACACACACCAAGTTCTCGTGGATCACACGGTTTGGACGGAAGAGAGCTATTCCATTGGGGGAATTTGCCAAACGCGGTCATCGCGATCCTTCGCTCCCCCCCTACCATTGTTCAAGTTTTCATTCCGATCAACGGTTTAGGGATCGGTGCGAAAGAATATTTTGTTTTCTTTTTTTTACGGGGATTCTTCATCTCGGTTCATATTGTTCGATGAGACGAGTTAAAGATGTTCTCGAGAAATTTCTTGATCAGCAGGGGGATGATGATGGTGTCGTGTCTCTTCCCGTGAATAATCCAGATTGTTCCGTGGTTAGTTCGTATTTTACCCGCACTCATCGATTATAACTCGATGCCGTTCGAGACCGAGCCGCGAGCCCGTAAAATGCTGTCCGAGTAACCGTTAACAACGAGCTCCGTACCGTTAGAGTTCTTTCTTTTTTCTTCTTCTTCTTTCATTCGTTTCTTCATCGAGACGGTATAGTGTCGCACGAGAATAACCGGTTTACGCGGTGAGGTATATCTCGCGATTTTTCGCTCTTCATGTCCGGTCTCTCTGTCCTTGTTCTCGCAACGCGTAAATTGCGGCACGCAAACGCACACGCACACAAACGGACACAGAGCCAGGCCATATGCCATTTTCATCTTTTGTATTTCCTTTCCGTTGTTTTTTTTTATTCTGTGTGTTTTTCTCGTTGGTTTTGTTTCTTTTTCTTTCTTTCTTTCTTTATCTCGTGTTCGTCCGTTTGTTCAACGAATCCTAGTTGTTATGAAAATAAAATGGAGCAACAACCTTGATCGCGTCAGCACGGCTTGAAGGATGATGATCATGATGATGATGATGAGCGCCTCAAGTGAATCATTTGGGCTCGGGGAAGGCCACTTGGCACTTGTAAACCTCGTCGAGCATTACCGCCTGACCTTGGCCCTGACTCACAGTTACCGGTGTCGTTGCATTAACAACGACAACCTGTTGTCCCTGTTGTGGCTGTTGGCTCTGTTGCTGGTCGTGTTGTTGTTGCTGCTGTTGTTGCTGATTGCTCGTGTTGGCCTGTTGAGCGTTCGACGCGCTATTGGCGTTCTGATTACGCGCCGTTTGTCCATATTTTTCATGAATAGCTCGGTGACGCTTCAGTGCAAAACGATCCGAAAATCCTATTTCGCATATGTCACATCTGTAACAGTGGAATCGAATTGATCCAAGAAAAAGTATAATGAACGATCGTAAATCATCGTTCGGCTTATTTCGATAATATAACAAGCAACAAAAATTAAATTAAAAAAAAAAACAAAAAACAGCGTTAAAGAGAAAATTTTCCCTGATACTTTACCTGTGCGGTTTCTCACCGGTGTGAACCTTCGCGTGATTTTTCAAATGCGTCGCCTGATTGAACGCCGAGCCGCACGTGTTACATCGATACGGTTTTTCTCCCGTGTGAATTCTTCGATGATTCCAGAGGGTCGAGTGTCTCGCGAAAGTTTTCTCGCAAACCTCGCACTGATACGGACGTTCCCCCGAATGAATTCTCTCGTGATTCTTGAGATGCGGACTCTGGGAAAATTGCATACCGCAGACGCTGCACTTGAACGGCTTTTCGCCGGTATGAACTCGTCCATGATTTTTCAAATAGGCAGCTGTAAACATTGTTGTTGTTGTTGTTTTTTTTTTGTTTGCGTGGCAAGAATAAAAAAATTTAAAAAAACAAACAAACAGCGTAAAGAAAAGAGAGAAAAAAAAGAAAGCTGATAAATTCGCACGTCGCAAAGAGGGAAAGTATATAAATTTTCGTTTTGAAAGAGAGAGAGACGGACTTGGGAAGAGAGTTTAGACGCGTCTTAATTAATCGTTCGCTTATCAAATCATCTTTCCTTACCCTTCGCAAAGGCCAAACCACAGACTTCGCACTTGAATGGTTTATCCCCAGAGTGAAGTCTCTTGTGGGACCAGAGCGACGAGTATCGTGAAAAAGTGCCGTCGCAAACGTTACAATGAAACGGCTTCTCCGGCTGGTTCTGATTTTGCTTCCCGCCTGAAATTAAAAATACCACGGAAGCGGTTAGTTTTCCTCAAAGGGCCAGTTCTACAAACAGATGTTGCTCTCAATGTTGTTTGTTTCATGAGACGTTTGCAAGTTACGGGGTACGATTCGAATAAACCTTCTTTCGTGACACGTGGTTATTGCACAAGAGGAAGCCTCCGTCGTTTCTGTTTTTTTTTCTTTCTTTCTTCTTTTATTTTTTATTTCTCTTATTTTTATTCATCAATCTGTCTCGACTCGAACGCATTACCAAACTTTGTGAAACTTTGCATTTACACTGGCTAATAAGATTCAACGAACTTCTCGAGCCAGAATCAAACAAAACTCCTGGATTAATTGCTTTGAACGAAATCAACAAAAAAAAAACGTTATCATTCTCAAGATTTGATCATTAACAAGAAAAAAGCTCGATCACTTTTCATGTTAAATTGAGGAAAAAAATATCCTTTTTCTTTCTCTTCTTCTTTCTCCCTTTATTTCCAAAGATTTTTTTAATCCAACTAAGTAACAAAAGTTTCAGCGATAGAAAATTTGCTTTTTTGTTCTTTTTTTTTTTTTCGACTAAAGAATTCACTCTTTTTCCAAACTAGGCTGTCCTCTCGTGGCCCGGTATCACGAAACAAAGCAATATTCGAGAACCGTGACATCGAAAGTTGCATTTTTTTTCTCTCTTTTTTTTTTTCTTTTTTCTTTTTTTCTTTTGCTTGCGCGGTTAATGAAGATGACCTGTTCGAATTTATAAAACTGTCCCTTAGGGGAGATTTCATTCCGTGCAAATCGTCCTTAAATTTAGATGCCGACAGTTCTACTCCAAAAAAAAAAAAAAAAAAACAAAAAAAAAAAACATAAAGGAAAACAACGAGAAATTTCGAAAAGCTCGGATCAAGGCCCGACGCATTTCGGTGATCGACGGACACCGAGTTGCGTCGTTACGGACCCAATACACTTTTCCCTCTATCTCTACTACAAAAAAACAAAAAAAAAAAAAAGAAGATATATATAAAAGCATGCAAAGGATCTTTTATGGCACGGACGTAATTCTATCGCCACGAATTAAAATTGTTACCCGCGATTACATTTAATCGTCTCGTGACTACTTCCCATCGAGACAAACATACAAAAATCCCATTCCCATTATGGGAGATATTTTTCAAGATAGAAAGTGTAACACAGAGGCCATGATGACAAAAAGGGTGGGGCAAGGTGAAAAAAGGCGTTTTGGAAAAACAAAAAAAAAAAATAGGACCGAGAACTGTCACCATCTAAAAAACCAGTGGGATTTTGTTTCTTCTTAGGGTCGGGAAAGAGAAGAAAGAAAAAAAAATCCAAAAAAAAAAAATAAAAAAGAAACAATACGAATAAGGACTTATATCCCACGTGATTTTGTTTTGGTTTTTTTTTGCTGTGGTTTAGTCCGACTTACTTCCTATGATGATACGGCCTGTCGCCTTGCAGCCGGTACACTTCGCAAGGGAACTGATTCCAGAATCTAGTTTTTCGTCGTCTTTACCTACCATACATCACCGGATGTACGATCATGACAGCAATGAAATGATAATATGATGGAACGGTGGATGCGTCGGTACGAAGAAAGAAAAATTACCGAAAAACAGAAAAGCAAAATTTTGGATAAACAATTTTTTTTTTTTGTCAAATTCCACACGCTTCTCCTCTTCCATGCATTTCTAAGTTTGTTCATAGATACAAATTCTTGATACGACTCGAGACGCTTTGAGGGCTTTGTATATTTTGGCTCGGCTCTTCTTTCTCACGTTTTCGTTTCTTTTTTTCTTTCTTTTCTTTCTTCGTTTCCAACTTTCGCGAGTTTCACAAGTTTGTATCTCGACTTACCGATAAATATGATTCCAGTTCCGTTACATTTGTGGCACTTGGTAACGCTCGTGACTCCCCTTCGTTTTACAGGATGATGACCAGGCTTGATTGCTGCGAAAGAAACGAATCGAGGAAATTGTAATCGTTAATCGACGATGTTACGGCTGGAAAGTTCTTACGATGTTTTTAAATAAGGAGAAGAGAACGATTTAGAAACTAGTTAAGTTCGATAGATCTTCGTCGTTGTTATATATAAATTGTATATAACTATTTTTTGTTTGTTTTGCTTTCTTAGTCTTCATTCTCTGTTTTATTTCGTCTCTCTTTCTCTTTCTTTCCCTCTCCGTCTGTCTCTCTCTTTCTCGCTCTCACTCTCGCTGGGTCTTCTTTACTTACTCTTTTTAACTTTGGTCGGATGATGCTCGCAGGGATCCTCGCTGCCACAATCCTCGCACAGTTGAACTTTAGGTTTTTGATGCATATTTGTCTTGTGACTTTTCAATTCGCCAGGCAACGCGAAGCATGCTCCGCATATGTCGCACGTGTACGGCCTCTCCGGCGTTGTTGCAACGGTCACAGTTGTCGGTGTTTGTACAACCTGCTGAGGTTGTTGCAGATTGCTCGGTGTCGTATTGTGAAGCCTTTTATGATGATTCAGGAGGCTCATGTGACCGAATACCAGACCGCAAATGTCGCACTTGAAGGTCGCGCTCGTCGCAGCCGCTATGCTCATCTGATTCAGTAATGCGTTATAACCGACAGGTTGCACATCGAAACGGTAGCAACCCTTGTCGTCGGTAGTGATCGCACCGATTGTGCTCACCGCGTTTGTTTGAACCTTCTGTAGCATGTTGACGTTGTAGAAGTATGGAAACTCGGCAGCCGCCGACTGTTGCTGCGACTTGTCCTCTTTCTTCTCCGATGTTACATACATCTGCTGTGACTGTTGTTGCTGCGACTGTTGGCTCTGCGCAGCCTGCTGCTGCTGTATTTGCTGAGGGTCGAACATTGTCGATTGTTGTTGATTCTGTCGAAGGAAATCACATTAAGCCATTACTAATAGTGTCTAGAAAAGTTTATTACTAAATTGTACAATGGGATTAGAGACAAAGCCTCTTTTTCTCAAGTTTTTCAAGCGACTCGATTGGTAATATCTTGCTAAATTTACCTGTCGTTGATCAGCGTAACTCGAATTACTGTGATCCGCTTGGACAAAACTGTTCGTAGGCTCGGTCTGAGTGAACATAGAACACTTGACCGGCTGTTGACCCTGTTGATTGGGTATCTTCAAAGCGTTCCTCTGATATCTATGCTGATGATGCGCCTGTTGCTGAAGATGACGATGATCCGCGCTTCCTTCGATCACCAGGCCAGGATCGTTCTTCGCGACGTGCTGTACATAATCACACAATCATTATTAAGTAAGTTCTATCTCAAGATTACATTTGCGAACGCTTGGGTTCTTATTTCCCAAATTTACTCTCCGTCTTCGCTTGTTTCCCTTTCGCGGCATTGCTTCTTTCTCATACCGCGATGACAAATGAAAAGGGAATAACAATGAAAGAAAACAATCTAAGAAGCACGGTCCCTTTCCACGGTTATGAACAAAATTATAATATAAAGGAAACAATAGAAAACAAAGAAGCCCCGCAAAAACCCTCTCTCTCTCTCTCTTTCACTTTTTCTCTATACTCGTTTCTTTCTCGCAAGCAGCGCATACCTGCTGTATTTGATCAGGACGGGTTGTGTTCAACCACACCGCGTTGTTACCATTTGATTCTAGGGCCATCGATGAGCCGCCTCTGACCCTGTACAATCAACACGGTCATGCGTTACAGAAAATTGACAACGCGTCTAGGATTGTCTTTAGCGAAAACGGTCCAAAGCGTTTCAATGCTGCCTTCGTAAATTTCATCGTTACTGGACAATATCTATACGTCTATGCAACAAAAACAGAAACGTGAAAACTCGATTCGAGCACGATTGACGATTAAACAAAGAAAAGAAAAGGAAAAAAAAAAAAAAAAAAACCAACGATTAACCAACGAGCGACCGTTTGACATACGACATATTTACTCTGGGGCAAATAATACAACAACAAAAAAAAACAATAAAAAAAAATAGAACACAAAAAGTTCATCGCACGACGATGAAATCGAAGAAAAACAAAAACATAAAAAAAATCACAACTGTCTTCTACATTGTTGCGATTCGTCGATCTCGCATAACCTGATAAAAGTAGCCCGCCGCTGATACAGAGTGCCACTTATCGTCAGCGTCATTCGTAACTTCGACGATACACCAAAAAATATATCCTTTTTTTTCTCTTTTATCACATCGTTTTTTCGTATAGTCACTTGTTTTTTTTTTTTTTTTTGTTTTTTTCGAACGCACGAAAGGGAATTTGTATGGAAGTATGAACGAGTGGAAAGTAAAAAAGAAAAAAAAAAAAAGCGATGGACAGATGTATGAGAGAATCGAGGCTCGAGCCACGTGAACGAGGTTCAAGATCGCAACATATTGCTACGAGAATAGATTCGCTAATGATCTCTGCTTTAACGTTACTCTACGTGTGTTCTCTTTGAACTTGTTGGTTTCACCTGATCGAATACGGTCAGCAAGATCGACAAACGCATAACACGAGCTTACTGTATATGTATGTATGCTATACTGTGTATGTGAATGTGTGTGTGTGTGTGTGTGTGTGTGGGTTGGATTCCCGACCCCCCTGATCAAAGCCACGCCGAGAGAAAACCGCGATATAAGAGCGAGAAGGAGAGAGAGATGCGCTCGACGCGCTCTCTATCTTCGTCTCGCTCGCTTCTCCGTCATCCCCTCCACTAGCCAACGGACTGTAGCGAGCGCGGGCGCCCGCGCGCGCGCGCTCTTTTCCCTCACCGCCCGGTATTCCCCTCTGGTTATAATATGTACCGTAACACGCGCGACACAACATAAAGTCGGTACTTTTTTCATCATTATTTCTTTTGATTCGTTCCCAAGCGACGAAATTATCGAACGAATGATTTCCGTCCTCGATGACCCCATACACTCGTATGAAATACTCACATGTGTAAATTTTACACGGCCGCCGTAGTCCCAACGTCCGGCTTCTTGCTCCACGATGATCTTTCAGTTGCCATGACGGCGGCGCGAATGAGACGACGAGGCAGCGGTTGGACACACCGTGTGGAAATACAGTCGAGAGAGCCTTCGGGCTCTCTTTCGACCCGTTGTAACCGTATACTTGTATTAACACCGAGTCCTCGATTACTTGGCGCGTATTCGTACGACTCGCGTCGTCTCTCACGCGGTGGTCGTCGTCGTCGTCGTTCGCTCCCTTCGAACCTCGAAACGATCAGCATCCGCGTATAATCTGGCCTTCGACGATCGAGTACGACGAGTAACCACCTCGCTCGTTCTTACGAAATAGGTGACCAGAAAAAAATGGATACGAAATAAAAAAAAAATAAAAAAAAAATAAAAAAAAAAAAAAAGCCGAGAGAGAAAAAAGAAACGGCGTGAATCGATTCGAAGATCGCACAAGGTTTGTCGCGCGACAGGGCAGTTTCTTGTAGAACCACAGAACGTCGCTATGTTGGACGATCGTGTTGGCTCGCACACGCGTATGTATGTAAAAAAAAAAAATCGGAGCACGAAGAGTGTGAGAGAGAAAAAAAAATTGCCACGAGCACGTTGCTTTCCACTGCACTGGAATCCGAGAGCGCGAAAGATCACGTCAGTATAACACGGTTGTCAAAGAGCGTTGGCCCGCGAGGGTCATCTCGCCCAAGCGGTTGCTCGGGTTCGTCGCAACGGCGTCTAGGTGGCATATAACCGGCGATGAAGCGCGGCACCCGAAAAAACCTTGCTTTATCACTTGTTCTCTCTCGCTCACCGCACTTTGTTCACGTTTATCGGGTGTCCGCACGTACGCGAGGGCTAAGCGCCTCAGCGCGATACTCGTTTCCACTGTACGGCGTCAACAAACTCAACGGTAGCCATTACAAGCGCGCGACAAGGATAACAATGGGCGACGAACGGGGCATGCGAGAGAACGCGGGCTATACCTCCGCGATGCCTTTTCCGAAGCGTTTCGAGCGCCTTTCCGTGATCCTAGACCTCGCCAAGGTCAATTCTCGTCGTGCTCGGCGCGCGACGACGCCAACGACCCACGCGACGCCAGTGGCGATACTCGTAAACAGCCGAACCAAAGCCGGAATAACGCACAGTACAAGGCGGGACGGCGTCTATCCGAGAAATGGCTGTGTTCACGGAGTCACGCTTCGTTTTCGCGTGCCAGTTTGCTGCTCTCCGTTAGCTTGGCGCGGAGCGGAGTGGGGAAAGAATGGTCGTCGGCTTTTCCCTCACTACTCCTCGCCGGTCTAGACTCTAGAGGTTCTCCACCTACCTCGTATTTGTATACGTTTGTATGTGTACTTTCACGTACATTATAAACTACTACTGTGTATACGTACACATTTGTACGCCCCCAACCGTTACGTCTGGCCGAACCTTGTGCTAGTTGTTGTAGCTCAACCCTTTGATGAAAAACAGCGGGTCTTTTAGCTACTACACAATCCGTGGTAGATAATATCATAAAAATTCTAACCTCATTTCACACTTCTTATTCAATATAAGAGCTCGGATGTGCGTGAAAGGCTCACACTTTCTAATATATACGTGGCCATGTTTCACATCGATAACCCGCCACTTTATTGTTATTATTATCACTGCTATTAATATGTTCTGGCACATCAACATTAAAAATTCTTTTCGTAAAAATTATGACAGAAAAACATGCGCTCCCCGTGTATCGTTGCATTTTTCTCAATTCTACATCGTTCAAGACTCGAATAATTACCCACGAATTGTCAAATCAATCATTATTCGTGAGAAAACACTTTTGAATACATTGTAAAGAATGATTCAGAGCGCGTCGGTTCGTCGTTGCTGAGATTTACGATAGATGTCGCCTCGAGCACCTTTTTCGGCGTGAACGTAGTCGCATTAGGTTGTTCGAAAATCCCACAGATCTCGTTGCAGTCGGCAATAGTAGACAGCACCGCCAAGCACGGATATAACGTAGACTTTGCTATAACAAGCTGCAATCAACGAGGGATTATGTTCGTCAGCGTCGAGGACATTATTATATCGTGGACGATAACGATTATCCCAACGACACACTCGGAAACGTCGCGTATTAACGGTACACGCTATCTCGTGGATACGGATTTCACGAATATCCGCAAATTTCACATATTTTGCGGTTATGTAAGGCCTACACATTCGCGCCGTATTCTCGTCAGCCGGATTGCATACCATCCGGCGCAAAATATGTATACGCACGTTCAGACGCACCGGCCTATATATTTCTTCACAAACCTGGAATAAAAATAAATTGACAAAGATCATCCGTTGACGCCATCGGTCAACTCTTCAAGGAATATTCGCGAACGTCATCCAATGCGAGAATAACCTAGCTATACATCGAATTCCCACTCCCACAGTTTATTCTCGTCCACAAAATGTATGGGCTGCGTTTATTTTCCCTCGGCAAATGATTTTCCAGCTTCGATTTTGTTTTCACCAAAACGAACCTATCCCTAACCTACAATTACGTGTAATTCATGATGGCTGCATTACGCGCTCGATCAAGCGCACCAATAGGAAAATCGATTCTTACACAAGTGATTTCGTGCTTGCGAGCACGTTGTGCTGATAGATTGTAAAAATAATCCGAATCAGCAAGAGCATAAATGTACGTGGGTGAGAAAACCGCGCGACGTGCCAGTGACCCCGTCTCCTTCATCGATGAATAATTTTCCGGAAATGATAACACCAGGAGGATGATGAGTTGATTTTAATTGCCAAATTTAGCGGAGCGTTTCGTCACCCTCGAATAAATTGCTTACGATCCGTTATAGACGCGACGTCATAACCAAGACGCGATACAAAATTCCTTTCGTTTCACGTGAGTGTTGGCTCGTACGCAAAAAAGAAAACCCCTCGTTCTCGATAAACTTGATCGTGACTTTAATTTATTTTTTTTTTCGTTCCCGTTAGTGCGTTCTTTGGTTTTTACGAAAATAAACCTGGACTCGAAATATGGTCTCCGGTGTCGCGCGACGATCGAGCGGCCATGTTTTTTTTTTTTTTCTTCTTTTTGTCCACTTTATACGCGCTGCGAGGTGGCGAGTTTCGGAAGGAGGGTTATTTTCAGAAACGTTCCGGGAATGTCTTGTCTCTCGTGTCTCACCGTCTCACGGCTTGGGACTCGTCATTACAATTTTAACAGCGGCCACTCACTCACGAAATATACCATCTTTTTTATCAGGTTATAGTACACCCACGCCTTTTTGTATTTTTCTCTCTGACGACATTAAACGACTACATTTTTATGATTCGGTAAACCGCGATCGTAGAATATCTCATTCTCGCTCTATCTCTCTCTTCCTCTCTCTCTCTCTCTCCCTCGATGCGGAAGACGAGCGTCGTCGATGGTTGTCTGAGCATACGTACTGTTTTACTACTGACTTTATTGCAAAGTCAAATTCTGAGATAGCTAGACATTTTTTAGAATATCAATGCTGCGACGATTGTTTGAATTTTTTTTATAAAATATAATAAATAATAAAATTATGTTAATGATTGTTTTATATTATTTTTCCGGTAGGGCAAATGTTATTTGATAATTAACCAATCGACCTTGAAATTCGTGTACGTAATTATTGGATAAATTTAATTAAAACGATAATTATACATATTTAGTTTTATTGTAATTAAGCTTATTAATAAAGTGAAAATTAATGATTAGTCCGACGGTCCGTCTGATCATCGCAACGCTTTGACTACTCGTTCTTTTTCTCTCGATAAAAAAGGGAAGTTTCAATTGCAAACGACGTTAATTAGGAAATTCCTCGTAAAAGTTTTTAATTACGGTGTACCATCTTCGAACGGAAGTTAGATGTATGTAATTAGTCTTTTGACCGAAGTAGTAATTGTTCGAGCTTTGTATTCGATTAACATTATCAAGACCGGAAGTGTCGTCGGATAGTGTCGTTTACTCTCTCGCACAGCATCTCTTCGTCCGGTGTAGCCACGAGATGTAAATATCTCTATACCGATAGCCGATATCCGGTATCAACTTTTGTTTCATTTCATCCTCCAACAATGTATATTAATCCTCATTATCGTTGTAGATTATGAAGCACGTCGTTAATCAACAGCCCTGTCGCTTTAAATTTATACGGTATCCAAGTACAAAACTGTATAAATTACACGAAAGTGTCACTACGTTAATCAATTTACTTTCTCACTGTGAGCGACGGAGAGAAAGGAATTTTTTAACTCGCCTCGAGCCGAATTTTCCACGTAACATAAACGTCCCACGCGACGTAACTTAAATTGCTACAAGTTCAACTATATTTCGATATAATTAATACAATATTCTTCAGGTTAAGTCATTCGTTATTAACAATGTCTCATTCTCTTAACATACGTTTAAAACAATAAACCACAATGCAGCATGGTAACAATAACACAGTATTGTCATCGACTCGAAGTTTGATTACTTCCCGTCGTGGCGTTAAGAGCGTGTTAACTTATTCCTCATCCGATAGTAATCCAAGATGGCGTCATAGCAATACCGATCACGTTGAATCGTCCGGACTCTTGACAATTTCATCAAACGCGTACCGAGAAGCTTGATTAACTTCGTCGTGGGAAGTACTTTCATCATGATTATTCCACCCTACGCGCAATTTTCCTCCCCAACGTACCGTTAAACGTTCCTGCGCACTATCACAGTCAACCTGTTCCCGCTCTCGACTAACCAACAATATTCAAAGCCTATATAAACGACGTACACACGATGAAATACGTTATATGACACATGCGCGAGAGCAAAGCTCGGGATGCCACGAGATGGAGAACATGGATCCCGTGGTACGAAGCGAGTCCCTCTCTTCGTCCTCGTCTCGTGCGTATAGCAAAATCGTGTTGGGTGCTGTGTCGTGAGCTACACCCCATCGTGTTCGTTCGTATCAGTTCGTATGTGCCTCCTCGCTATAGGGATGAAACGTGTACTCGTCGTTTCATAAGACGTCAACGCCGTTCCCGGTACGAGCGAATCGTTCGCACGGCTTTCAGTTGACGCCGCGACGCTGCCGCGACAGGCTGGCGAGACGTTGGTCGCCCGCGCGAATATAACCGTTGTACGCGAAAGTCGATATTGCAAGGAATAGTGTGATAAAAGTTCGTTCTGTCATACCGATAAACTAATACAAAGGTCGAATACAAGTGAGGCGAATAATAAATCCATGCAAAGTATACGATACATATGTATGACTTACGTATTTACCCGTTTTTTCCATTGTGTGTTTTAATAATTCATACTACAATTATCGCAGTGTGAAAATACCGTGAATTATCACAATTTGGTGCATACGTGTTGTACATTCTACGTATTATGTGAATACAACGTATATACATCCAGAGATCTGTCGCATAGTGACACGAGAGTCCCATTGACTTGGATAGATTCGACGTCGACGTTGGAAGATTAATGTGCTTGTGTTACCGTGCTCGTATCTCCACTGTCCTATAAGAAAACAAACAAACGACGCGTGCCCACTCGTCTCTCTCTCTCTCTCTCTCTCTCGATGCTGTCGAGCATATCTATAACGTATGTTGCAGACTCTCGTACACAACACCGAAACATTGTGTCTTTGCACAACAGCGGGAAAAGATCAACTGAGAGAACTTACCCGCGTGTACGACGCTTTTCCTATGAGAAAGCTCTTTCGCACGAAACTTTTCCTCGAGCACGTGGAATTCCGTAGACAAAGGGATGTGTACGTTGAACGTGATTCGAGCAAAGTAGCACAAAATTGATGAGATACACAGTGCAAAAAGCTCGCTGGTTAACTTTGTACACGCGTTGTTCACTGTATGTGTACATGGTGTATGTCCCGGATGCAGAGAAAACATATAAAGGAAAAAGTTTCCGGTTCCTGGTATTGTGAAAAGCAAACAAAAAAATCTCTTCACAGCTGCTCTTACAATACACACAATAACGGGAAAAAGCTGTGCATTATTATTATAGCATATATATCTATACATTTGTATGTGTGTGTGCATATATAGGTATATCAAAAGTTGCATCTCCACTTCCACGTGCTGTAACAAACATCTAAAATGTAGAATGGAACAGAAAGTCTTCATCTTCTATATGCCAAACGCAATGTCATATCCAAGAAGCTGAGAAAAGAGGAAATATTGTGCTCGAGGTAACGTTTGGATACAAAAGTGTTAACAAAAGAGTTTGTACAGGGAGAATAGAAAGGACAATTTTTGTTCTCTTATCTTTTCCTTTTTTTGCAAGTTTTTAACGTGATTCTTGGTAAAGAGAACTATTTTTTATGTAAACACGTGGATTATTGTTTCTTTTTACGTTAGTTAATATCGTTTTATGTTTGTACTTAGATACAAATTGAATTTTTATTTCTAGGAAATTTCTTGGACGTGACGATATTTATTGGCAAGAGTTAATTTTGTAACCGGAGACAGAAAAGTTCAGATTTCTTTTGACCGAACCGGAGATTGAGAGGATGCGACGTTTTATAATCTTGTTTATACACGAGTTCTGAATAAAGTATGCGGTTCGAGGAATCTTGGAGATCTGCAACGGCTTTTTGGCAAAGATCTTCGTATACGAAGTTGACAAAAGAAGAATTGATTGGACAAAAAAGCTCATCGTCTTAGATTGGACAACTTTGATAATAAAGTGATTGTAATTGCCAGAGGATTTACGGGACAGGAACGCTGATTAACATAATCCGGCTAAGATTTCCTTGGATGTTTCGCGTAGCTACGAAGAAACTCTCTGTCGCTTAAGAACTTTCGTTCCTCCGAGTGAAAGAGAAGAGGCGATAGAAATTCCGATTGACGAGAGGTCTGCCAAAAATTCTTTCGCATCCAAAAGAGAGAGCGACAGTCTCGAAGTAAACTCCTGCTACCAGATATACTTCTCTTGGACGTCCACAAGACAACCAGTGGAGAAGCTCTCCTATGATCTCGAGACGCTCGATGAAACGATGTCCCAACGACGAGATCACCAGCGACGATAATTTCAAGATTCCCCGGATCTCAAGAATGTTCGAGACTTCTTCGATGAAATTGCCACTTACAGTTGAACCCTGTACAAAGGATTGAAGAACTATTGCTCTCGATTACTTTCAATCCTGCGAGCTACTGATTTTATATTGATGTAACGCATCGAGGCAGGAACAAAGTTTTGTCTTTGTTTCACAATTTTGTTTTTTATCGTCACGAGAAAGATATAACGAAGGATATAACGATGTCGAACTCACCGAAAGTTAGAAAAATGCCACCAAGGCCGAAGATCACTCTTCCACCACCTGGTGCTTATGGACAATATCCTCAGACACCAATGGGATACGTTCAAACACCCTATGGACAAACCCCCATGCCATTAACTCCTGTTTCCGGACAACCGAATGTCATGTACGCCAATAAAGCTAGTGAATTTATGTTCGCTCAGTTCAGAGGCATCAAAGACTTCACGAAATCTGGTTTAAGTGTTGGAGAAAAAAGCGTTTTCTGGCTCTATGAAAAGGTAATGATCATTGTTGTCTCTATTTTGTTGTTGAGCCATTAACTCTCATAAACATAAACATATTAATGTCATAAACATATTAATTAGAATAAATAATATATATTGTATCATCGTATCATGGCTTTCTTCGCATAGTCCAAATTAAAAAATTATTTTCTTGTTATCGTTGTTTCATTTCTTTTAGAATTCTTCCTCTAATCAGTGATAGACTGACAAGTTATGTAACGCTTTAATTACTGCATGTTTTGTATATGTATTCATGGAATCGAGGTTTATCATTTAAAGCTAATGAGCATTTTATCGCGTTGGAATGATCTTCACATTGAGCAACGTAACTGTTAATGGTTCTTCAAAAAAACTGTTCAATTAAGGTAGTCCTATCGTTGAGTGAGGGATTAAAATTGTATTCCCGTTTTTTCTCACATTGGAAGTGGACCAAGCATTAAAGTTCATTAAGAAAAGTTGTTGCAAATCGACTAAAGAACAACATACTCAAAATTCAAATTGATCCTACGGAAAGTTTATTTGTTATATAATAAACAAAATCATGAATTTTTGTTTCCATAAGATTTGTTATAAAAACTAATCGAAGCTTCTTTGATGTCATATAAAAATGTGTGCAAAATTTCAATAGGCAACAAAGAACAACATACTTAAAATTCAAATTGATCCTACGAAAAGTTTATTTGTTATATAATAAACAAAATCATGAATTTTTGTTTCCATAAGATTTGTTATAAAAACTAATCGAAGCTTCTTTGATGTCGTATAAAAATGTGTGCAAAATTTCAATAGGCAACAAAGAACAACATACTGAAAATTCAAATTGATCCTACGGAAAGTTTATTTGTTATATAATAAACAAAATCATGAATTTTTGTTTCCATAAGATTTGTTATAAAAACTAATCGAAGCTTCTTTCATGTCATATAAAAATGTGTGCAAAATTTCAATAGGCAACAAAGAACAACATACTTAAAATTCAAATTGATCCTACGAAAAGTTTATTTGTTATATAATAAACAAAATCATGAATTTTTGTTTCCATAAGATTTGTTATAAAAACTAATCGAAGCTTCTTTGATGTCATAGAAAAATGTGTGCAAAATTTCAATAGGCAACAAAGAACAACATACTCAAAATTCAAATTGATCCTACGAAAAGTTTATTTGTTATATAATAAACAAAATCATGAATTTTTGTTTCCATAAGATTTGTTATAAAAACTAATCGAAGCTTCTTTGATGTCATATAAAAATGTGTGCAAAATTTCAATAGGCAACAAAGAACAACATACTTAAAATTCAAATTGATCCTACGAAAAGTTTATTTGTTATATAATAAACAAAATCATGAATTTTTGTTTCCATAAGATTTGTTATAAAAACTAATCGAAGCTTCTTTGATGTCATATAAAAATGTGTGCAAAATTTCAATAGGCAACAAAGAACAACATACTTAAAATTCAAATTGATCCTACGAAAAGTTTATTTGTTATATAATAAACAAAATCATGAATTTTTGTTTCCATAAGATTTGTTATAAAAACTAATCGAAGCTTCTTTGATGTCATATAAAAATGTGTGCAAAATTTCAATAGGCAACAAAGAACAACATACTCAAAATTCAAATTGATCCTACGAAAAGTTTATTTGTTATATAATAAACAAAATCATGAATTTTTGTTTCCATAAGATTTGTTATAAAAACTAATCGAAGCTTCTTTGATGTCGTATAAAAATGTGTGCAAAATTTCAACAGGCTTCATCGACCAAATGATCGAGATACTCGTTGTATAATGTTGCGATATTTAACACGGGCTCTTATGGGAGATTGCGAAAAGTGACGATTTTCAAGAATAAATATCGTGATTTTTTGAGTCGATAAAGGCACCTGAAATTTTACACACATATACATATGATATGAAAGAACGTTTCTGCAAATTTTCACTGAAGTCTGATGGAAACGTTATAACGATACGACTACCTTAATGAAATGCTTGTATCATTATATTCATCGTTTTGGTAACACAAATCCCAAGGTTGTAATTACGTTTCAATTATGGCAAATTATAAATATATTATTTTACTTTTTGCGTAGGTCAGTTCGTGGAGCAGAAGATGGTTTACCCACATATTCCTATTCGTCATAGTTCTGTTGTACAGCGTCGCCGGTGCATTTCTCTTCATCTACTTCGAGGGAAGAAACGAAGAAGCGGTTCGTCTCGACATACGAAAAGACAGGTGATGTCGAACGATTCAACGACAAATAAGCAGTATTGTTCAATCGAGCATTATCGTTTCGGCTTGTGTTTGTTTTTATCATCGTCCCATTGTAGCTTTCCAATCGAATATCGAACGACGAAACTGCGAGGGAATTCTTTTAACTATCCCGGAGTAACGACATGATCGTCGTGGAGACGAGCCAAGAGTTTCAGCTGTTTTCACGAAAGAAGAAAGACTAAGAAAATATTGGCACTATTGGCGCCTCATGGTTGGCTCGGATTTCACTTCTGTCTCGTTGTCTCCTCCTACGCGACACGAAGTACAGAGAGTCCTGGATTGGACCAAAGCCGAGTGAATCGACTTTTCAAATATCCTTGGAAAAATTGAGGAGAACGCTATTCACAAATCGTTGATAATGTGACACTCGATACACAAAGAATACTTTTCTATTCATACTAAATATTCTCTTTGAAGAGCGATGGTAACGCAAAATGCTCTGTTGTCTTTGTCGAGGGCTCGCAAGCAATATCCCTTTCGATATTCTACGTCGTAAAGTTTGCAAAATATCTCCAGAAAAACGTCTCGACAATTTATTTCGTATAGCTAGTATACAAGCTAAAGAAACTTAGAGTTTTTCTCCAAATTGCTTCGGTTATATCGACCGGGTATCCACGAGTTTATCCTCCTTTTCTTCGAGCTCTCACGGTCGAAGGTTTCTCATCATACGGATTATCGAAGGAAAATACTCTCGACAATGGCAAAAAAACTGCTCGACGTTAAGCCCGCTGATAAGGACAGAAATAGTAGAGCGAGCTGAGCGTTACCGTTTCGTCATAGAGTAGAAAAGAGGGCCAAGTGAAAAAAAATGCGAGATAGCGAATTGAAAATCAGTGTCAGGGTTCTGAGCGATTTGCTGTTTTTTTGTTCTCGACCCTTGACTGAATAATTTAAGTCGTGCAAGGCCGGTGCACTTTCTTCTGTCCGTGTCCCTGTTTCCCTCTTTACACGTACCGTAGGCGACGTATAAAATGGGAAATGGCACGCAAGGCGACGTCTCGACGCCAGAACGTCGTTCGTTATTTATATTATTTTTATCCTAATGGAATAATATTGAATCAGGCGTGCGCCCAATTTACATTTGAAACAGATCTGAGAATTTGTGCGTATCAGTTCAGTGTACCTTTGCAAATGTTATTGGTGTCATGTAAAGATAAGTTAATCTTAGAAGGGTCGAAACATTAATTGGCGAGACGACGTTTTCAATGAAAATATGAGAACGGGAATAGCGCTTTCGACCTTCGCGCTGGTTTAAATTGGAGATTTTAGTCGATTAGTGAAACGCGATGGTAAACTAGCATCACTGCTGCTCTGGTGTGCTACTTTGCATTGTTGCATGGCTATCGCGCGATAATAACAAGAAATTCACCCGGGACTACGTTATGAACGGATCTTTCTGTATAATTATAGGGAAAATGTAAAAAAATCGTAAGATCGTCGTGTAATTATGGATTGTTATATGTAAGCAACAAATGGTTGGAAAAACGTAATTTTTTTCGCCACTTTTAAGGTAGTCCTATCGTTACAGCGTTTCCGTTAGATTTCACTGAAAATTTGCAGAAACGTTCTTTGATGTCATATGTATATGTGTGTAAAACTTCAGGGTCCTTTATCGACTCAAACATCACGATATTTATTCTTGAAAATCGTCACTTCTCGCAATCTCCCATAAGAGCACGTGTTAAATATCGCAACATTATACAACGAGTATCTCGATCATTTGGTCGATGAAGCCTGTTGAAATTTTGCACACATTTTTATATGACATCAAAGAAGCTTCGATTAGTTTTTATAACAAATCTTATGGAAACAAAAATTCATGATTTTGTTTATTATATAACAAATAAACTTTCCGTAGGATCAATTTGAATTTTGAGTATGTTGTTCTTTAGTCGATTCGCAACGACTTTTCTTAAGGGGGGAAGCTGGTCTAGAATTTTGAAGAAACCGAAATTTTTTTTTTGTCTTAAAAGGTACTTTAGGGTCTTAAAAATAACACACCAAAGGATGGATGCCGGTAAAAATGTCTAAATGCCCAGACTTTCCATTCTGCGGCAGCGCCTCTCAGGTATGCCCCGAGCGCCCTTTATGATCCCGGCGCACGGGGCAAAACTTTAAACGCGTTTTTCTCGAAATCACTTTTTTCGAACTGGCCGAAGACATAACTCGAGCAAATCTTCACCGATCTATACGAAATTTTTTACAGTACATTCGAAATACCTTTCTCCGGAGACGTACGTAGGATTTTTTTTTTTATATTGCATAGTTTTTTTTTAATCAACAATTTTGTCGTTTTTTTATAGTGAAAATTTTTATGTTTTGTTCAAACGTGCACCATTTCGCGAAAAAACAAAATATCGAAAAAAATCCTACGTACGTCTCTTGCTGTTGTTATATAGAAACTAAAAATTTTCGGGATTTTGTTCCGGGACCAAAATTAAGGAGGTTACATCTTCGGCCATGGACCCGTCTAAAAAATGAGGCGCCTCCGAAGAAATGCTGGACAGCCGCCATTTTGAATTTAATTGACACGAAAAAAATTGTATTTGTATATTAAAACCAAAATTATAAAACCTCTTTCACAGAATTTCGATTGATCTTTTTGTTGAGTCACAAAAAATTCATAAATTATGCCCATTTTTTCACGCTCTAGACCAGCTTCCCCCCTTAATGAACTTTAACGCTTGGTCCACTTCCAATGTGAGAAAAAACGGGAATCAAATTTTAATCCTCCACCCAACGATAGGACTACCTTAAGCGACGATTCATGACAAATCAAAGGAGAAGAATGCGATGAATTTTGTTGTCCAAAAAGATTTTAGAATGTTTACGTAATAGGAATTTTTTCACGTAATACAACGAATATCGCGATTATAATCCCGGGTTGTTTGAATTTGTTGGTGAAAAAGTAAAAAAATTATATTTTCACGGTTTTTTCGTTTTTTGTTGGCGAAATTGCAACGTAACGCGATTATAATAGTGATATTCGTATTAAGCGGGAAATTTCCGATTCCCTAAACTACAATTAAAGCCTTTTTGGACGAAAAACAATTTTGACCCTCGGCAGGTACCAAAGGTCAACATTCGGATTTTACTTTCCGAACTTTCGGGGAAGTCCCGAGGGGTCAAAATTTGTTTTCGTCCAAAAAGACTTTGTAACATCATTTCTGAATCGGACATTTTCCGCGTAACACGAATATGATGAAATAAAGGGGATTTGAAGAAAAATAAATTTTGACCTCATCGTCTAGGCGTTTTTTTGCAGGTCTCTCCTATGAGTCCGAAAAATCGCGATTTTCAAAGTTTCGCCACGGGCATAAAAATTGAGCTATCCGGACGAACCTTGACTCATTGTCGAGTAGTCGACGAGCTCTTCAAAAAATCATTCGTGCAATTTTCTGTCGGACGAACGGGAACGGAGATACAGCCTCGGAAAAAGTCGATTTTTCGAGGTTTCACGATATTCATCGAAATTGGCAATATTGAATTCCGGTCAATTTTAATCCTTTCTCAAGCTCTGAAACCTTATGTCGTTTGTAAATTTCCCGTACAATAGGAAAATCACGGTTTCGTTTTCGATTTTTAAGATTTTATCGACTTTAACTAGGTAAATCGTTATTTCGTTCTTTTTTTGCATTTTCTCCTAGACTTTTTGAGATATCGTTCAAAATAATGTTATATTCTTAATCAGCAACAAATTTCCGATTCCGTAACCTATAATTAAACCCTTTTTGGACGAAAACAAATTTTGTCCCTCTGTAGGTCTCAATTCCCAATTTACTTCCAAACCTTGAAAGATCCAGGGGTATTCAAAATTTTGTTTCGTCCAAAAAGACTTTGTAGCATAGTTCCATTCCATACACCGTTCAAAATCGAAAAAGAAACACAAATTTCAATGATTCCAACTATTCATCGTTACTCTGAACAAAATAGAATAAAACTTCTCGTCTTATCATAATAAAATCTATCTTCAACAATAATTTTTGTTCACCAGAAACGAGACGATACGCGTTATACGCGAATACTGCGCTGACAAAACCCTGTTCAATCAACCAGAACACTGGAGAGGACGTGCAGCGAATCAGTTGATGGACTACGAGAAGCAGCTATGGACCCACTTCAAGCACGGTGTTATGGATCAGGGTGAAAAAATATGGACCTTCTGGAATGCGGTATTTTATTGCGGCACGATCTACACGACTATCGGTGAGTCATTATCGCAAATTCACAATTTAAAGCTGGACCCTGTGCCGATTGGAACAATTTTTCTGATGAAAGTAATGGGGTTCTGTCTTAAGGTAAGGCACAAGGTCCTGCTGAGTCAGTGTTACAGAAGTTACCGATTGAAAAACGTAATCCGTAATATCTTCGGCACTGTGCAACCGATCGCGTTGAAACTTTGAAAACGTCTAGAGAATTATGGTAAAAAGTGGTTAAGACTTTTATTTTTTCAAAATTCTTATCAGAGTTGTTTAGATAATCTGAAAACTTTAACGCTAAGTATGTATGACGTTGTTGAATCGCTGGTCGTCTGCAACGCTATTTAAAAAATTGTTGAAAAAAAAGAAAACGATAGTCAGATACATTGTGCCATAATTCTCTATGTACTCGTCTATTTCTGATCATCGTAATGCGGTTCTGCCTTAAGGTAGGCCCAGGGTCCTGTCGAGTCAGTGTTACAGAAGTTACCGATTGAAAAACGCAATCCGTAATTTCTTCGTCACTGAGCAACCGATCGCGTTGAAACTTTGAAAACGTGTAGAGAATTATGGTAAAAAGTGGCTAAGACTTTTATTTTTTCAAAATTCTTATCAGAGTTGTTTAGATAATCTGAAAACTTTAACGCTAAGTATGTATGACGTTGTTGAATCGCTGGTCGACTGCAACGCTATTTAAAAAATTTTTGAAAACAAAAAGCGATAGTCAGGTACATTGTGCCATAATTCTCTATGTACTCGTCTATTTCTGATCATCGTAATGGAATTCTGCCTTAAGGTAGGCACATGGTCCTGCCGAGTCAATTTTACAGACGTTACTGATTGAAAAACGCAAACCTTAATTTCTTCGTCACTGTCCAACCGATCGCGTTGAAACTTTGAAAACATCTAGAGAATTATGGTAAAAAGTGCCTAAGACTTTTATTTTTTCAAAATTCTTGTCGGATTTGTTTAAGAATTCTTGAAAAAAAAAAACGATAGTCAGGTACATTGTGCTATAATTCTCTATGTACTCGTCGAATTTCAACACGATCGGTTGCTCAGTATCGAAGAAATTAGGGTTAGCGTTTTCCAATCGGTCGTCGCATAATATAACATTGACTCTTAACTCTAAACTAACCATTATACCTAAATTTTCATTTAGCGAATAAAATTTAATTGCGAGAATGGATTCTCGAGTAAAGCTGACCTACCTTGAATCGACGCGTATACTAGGCACTATCCCACTAGTGTTGAGTGACCTACCACCGCAAGAAGCACGTTAGATCGTCCCTGAGCTAGGTCACTTCGTGGATCGAGCAATTTCAACGAGAAGGGAGAATCCTTGAAATCCTAGCTTGTGATGGTGCTTCTGAAACTTAGCTACCTTCCTTGTGTCCGTAGTGCCCAACGATTTCAACGAAATTCCAGTAATTCATCAAAGTGAAAACGTGCTCTGATCGACCCATGAGTTCATCGAAATTTTAGTCCAAAGACAAAGAAGCATCGCACGACAACTTCTTTGAGGAATTATTACCAGTTGGAAGAATTTTTTATTTTCTCCAACCGCAGTGATCGTCGCAGAACTTGTAATCATTCTTGTGAAATTAGAATATTTCAAAAAAAACGAACAGGTACGTATCGACTTTGAATAAATTAACAAAATCAAACTATCCAGGTTTTTTTGTATTAATAGAAATAAAGATTTCTCTCTGGGGAATCGATATGATGTAAAGAAAATTGTAAACTAAATTCTTGTGGAACTTTTTTTTGCAGATTTTATTGAACTCGGTTATCCAACGTTCGTCGAACATCTGCCACGTGTCATCGTTCTATATCTCCATCGTTATTTAGCGCTAAAACTTTAGCCGGATGCGAGCGTATCTCTCACGCACATTTATCTCTCGTGCGAACTCAACCGGAGAAACTAGCGACGTTACCACCGAGTCCCTCGGTAACCGTAGATTGTGACTAATTCTTGTTGGGAAATAGGTCAGGCGCCTCGCGATCGAGGGTAAAATTCGCACAGCTCCACGGAAACGAATTGAGAGAATTCACTGTGTTGGATAACAAGGATCCGGACGATTACTTCAATTCCTTTTGGTGAAACTAAACCGTGAACTCATACACGTGATCATTCTTGTCTTGTGGCGATTGGATTTTCATGCGAGTCTATTTTTATGAATCACTATTTCTTTTTCTTTATTTTAAGAATTGGCCAAGCGGTGACTGAGCTACTCTGAATAGACATTCACGAATGTACAACAAAAATAACTCAGGAGTCACGATTTAACCGTTCAATTTCTGATTAATCTTAAATTAGCTGCAAGGAGACATAAATTCTTAGACTTTTTGTCCTTCTCGAGATACAAGTTAATTACAAATTGGTAAAAGTTTCTTGGGCAGATTCGTTTGAATTCTTACTATACGTTTTAGTTTTCAGATTATTCGCGAAGGAAGAAAGTGTTCAAAGTTGATGTGTTTCGTCGTGATCCAGCCCGACGATATTTTACGACAGGGAGACGAGAGATCTCATAACGAGAAGTTATATACGACGAAAGTACATAGTAGAGAACACCCCGAGGGTCACGAGACTCTACCAGGGAAAAGGACGACGACTGCTTTCCGAAGAGTTCCAAGCCCCTCGCAAATTTTCTCTTTACTCCACTTCCATTCCTCTCGACCGTGTCGTCGACCGAACGCGTAAATCTCCACGAGTCCTTGGGTTTTATTTCGGCATCGAGACGACACCACTTTCCCGTTGGACAATTCTTGCCCAGTGAACCGATAATCTTTCAACCCTTCTTATCTGAAGGAGTCGGTCGCATCTGTAACGTCTGTGCGATTTTTTGCTGTTCTGCTAACAAAAAGTATCAGAGAGCCTTGCTCGCTGCCTTCCAACTCGAGGAATCTACACGATCATTATGGAAAAAGCTCGAGTTTCGTTTTTCAGTAATCGATATTTCTTTTATTTACCTAAACTCGTTTATAGTTTTTTTCCATCTAGAATTTATCAAGTCAGGTAGTTATCTCTTAACTTCATATGTCTTTGTGATAAGACAGTGACTGGTCTGAAACTACCACGTCTTATCGATCCTCTGCTATAACTAAAGTAAATCAGAAACTCTGTCTCCAATTTCGTGGAAACAGTGTCGCAACTTTTACCACACTCTCGTCATCCCCCGATTAAGTTATCGCCAAGTTTTCAATGTTCTTAAACATATTCAACGTTCAATTTTGTCTCGAAAAAACATCCTTGACTTTTTTGGTCTCCAGGGATTTTTAGAACCTTGTGAAGTTTGATGAAAACACTGTTTATGGATTCGGGCAAAAAATATTTCTTTGTAGGATTGTTTACTGTATTCGAAGCGAGATATCAGTCAATGAGGAAAGGTCGTAGTCCTTTATCACAGTGAAACGATTCGTTTTTATCAATCTTTTTCATTTTACAAGCTTTTATTTAGTTTCACCTGTCCCGTTGTCTGTCAGTCTCTAATCAAATGTTGCAAGTTAAATTTGATCCACTTCCCGGTTTTCGATTGAGCTAAAATTTTGCATGCATGTATAAATCGGATGACAATGCAATATTATTATGACATAGAGCTGATCTAATGCTGGAGCTGGAAAGTGGCCATAGGAACTCCGTAATTAAACGACGCAACCCCATCGAGTTTGGACTCATTTGATTCGTCTTGACGAGTACTTTACTATGCAGTAGTAAATCTCGAATTAAAAATACTAAAAAGTTAAAAATAAAATTAAAGAAAAAGAAACCTTTTTTAAAAACAAGCTTTCATTATTTATTAATGAAACGAACTAAAAAGTTAAAAATAAATTAGCTCTAATAAGAAATATAACACTTTATAAGTTCATTGTAACCTTTAACGATAATTAAGCTTCTTCGTCAACGACAAAATAATTCTACATTGTACATTTTTATATATTTTTAACACTAAAACTTTACACCTTAATTATTGAATCTTCTCGTTTTTATCACAGTCCCAATTTTATAAATAAAAACGTGTTACATGTTGATGGTATAATTAAGAACATTTAGCACCTTCTTTTTCCTCTTGCTATCACAAAGTAACACGTTTTTATTTACAAAATTGGCACTGTGATAAAACCGGGAAGATTTAATAATTAATTTGTAAAGTTTTAGTGTGAAAAATATATAATTAGGTACAATATGTAATTATTTTATCGTATACGAACAAGCTTAATTATCGTTAAAGGTTACAATGAACTTATAAACTGTTATATTTCTTATTAGAGTTAATTTATTATTAACTTTTTATTATTGTTTCCTTCACATACTTTGCTCTCATCGATATCATTTCCCACTTCTATTTTTTAGAATTACATCGAATTATTGCTTTCTCCAGTTTTCCCCTTGACCTCTCGTTAACAATGGGATTAACGAGTTATGCGATACCGTCATAGATACCGGTATCACGTGGATCGCAAATTCTATCCTCTCGACTCGAACGTTGAGATGCTACCTACATTGCACTGTACTCGTGCACGTTATAAGCCCAGTACTGTTCTTGGTACATATACCAATATATATATCTCATTGACAATATCAGAGGAGGACAAATATATTCTACATGTTGTATCGAGTGGGAGTCGAGTAAATGCGACTCACCCACTCGTGAGACAGCATGGATGATTTTATGACATTTTTATTGCAAACATCAGAGCCAGAGACAGGAGGGTAATATGCCAAGCGTGTTCCAGATTTGATTTATTTTATGGAGAATGGTACAGCAGTCGACTAGAGTACGTGAACACTTTTATTTGACAGTCAATTCTTTTTTCAACACGACCCTCTCTTATCACACACTTTTTTATTTTCCAGATAGAACCAGATAGAACTTATTCGAAGTCAGAGACTCGTGTTCGTGTGGAAAATTGGAAAGTAGCGAAGATGAAAGACACTTTGATGTGGGTGAAACTGGCGAACACTCAGGAGTTGATACTAAAGCGTTGGGGCACATGTTCCGTTTCGTTCCCTCGTGTTCATGAACGCCTATAACACTATCCGTTTCCCAAAGACTCTGGAGGCGTTGCGCATCGTCTTAATAACAACTTGGAGGAAGATAATACGATATGAGAAACGTTGCAGACATGCGGTTGAGCAAAATTGGGAGCGACTTACTTGTAGGGTAGAATTATATTGCTGGGTCAGATCGAGAATCTACGTTATGCAGATAATACGGATAAAATCGTATCATCCTGAAAATTAGACTGATTTCGAGAAAGATATGACTATCTCTTTGATTCAATTTTGCTGGCTTTAATATACTTCTGTAAAAATATCAATAATTCTCATTCAGTTTAGAAAAGCATCAAGGATTCTCCTTTTTTCTAATAATTTTTGTAAATACATTGTACATTGAATTACTGGGACAAACATTGTTTACCATGCTTGCGGGGCAAAAAGTTGAAAAGAGCTAAGCAGAATGCGGACGTTTGCTTCTCGTTGAGCACCACGAGCACTATTTTCAGTACTTGTCAAGACGTTGCGTAACACTCATGGACGTAGTTAAAATCAAAAAGAGAAGAAAGCAGTCGAGTCCGAAGATCATAATAACTATCTCTCACAAATCTCGAGCCCTCTCAGTTCTTGTCTACGAAGATGTTTGAACCACGACGATTCGCCTCGACTCTTCTCGCGCATTCTAGAATTTATTTTCGTAGCCTATCCTTTTCTCGCTTCATTTGTCATTTATTTGACACGAAAAAGAACGAAACGAATGATTTATTCTTTCTCACGTCCTTCTCGAGCATAAACACCATACGTCGTCCCTCACTTTTTCAAAAAAGAAATTATGGTACGCCAACCGCGAGTAATATAAATATTTGTCGAAGATCCAAACACGCTTAAAATCGATTGCCAGGGAAGTTTTGTGGTCGAGTTGAGACATAGCTAGTTTGAAGATAAAAAAATTCCAACCCTGCTCATAAACTCAGATCTACAATTTTGATACAGTTTTATATGTTTTTTATTTTTAACGATAAACGTAAGTCGACCTAAGTCTACTCTACCGTAAACAAGTATATTAACGTAGGAAAATAGTTCAATGTTGACTTTGTGGGGAGCCAACAGAGTCAAGAGACTTGAATTATTTAGGCGTGAGTTGTTGAAACGAAGAAAGTTTGTACACAGTATGACTACGACCCTGAGTTTATCCAATATATTCTACACTTTTCTGATTATACATTTCATCCCAGAAAAGGTCAACGGACAATCGATAGTCTGATAATTAATTCAACGATTTGTCTTGAGAATTTGGACATGCCCTGTCTGCAAGTGATAATAGCTTCTCGATTCGTGCTATCGCCCTTCCAGTTTTCTTCTCTATTTTTTATTCAAAAAAGTAATTTCGGTTTGTGCATTGCAACATGCCTCAACGAAATTAATTAAAACTCGCCATGATTTTCCCGGAAATACCGAGCTTCGTGGAAACGTCAGTGTTTTGCGTTTAAATGAAATATCCCCTGTAACATGCGTCGGTGCATTCACATACGTGCTTCGAAAAACTGCTCTTGACAACAAAAAATACCAGTTCTCTAGCCTTTCGTATAAATTAAATTTATTCGCATCGTGAATCAAACCAAGTTTCATTTATCTTCCTCCATTCAGTCATGTTCTATTGAAGTTATAAATCTTGCTGCAACTTCGTTTATTTTGTAGATTTACAGTTTTTTAACCCTTTGAGACCTGAGTACTTTCAAGCTTATGTTGTCCGCGAGACGCATAGGCTGACGCATATATGCGTCCTTAGAGCTCAAAGGGTTAATGTATAACAGATATTTTGTATTATTTATATAATTTTCAGGCTTCTAAGACTCTGCTGTGATAATGTCAGCGATTTTAGCTTCAAGAAACAACAGCTTTTTGGAAGAGGAAGAAAAACGTAACATTGAACGATATAAAATCGTCCTGTATGAAATATCATTTAACGATTTAGTACTTCGGAAAGAAACGACGTCCCCTTATCGATAATTTCTTCTGTACAATCTTGCTGCAACTTCGTTTATTTTGTAGATTTACAGTTTTTAAATGTATAACAGATATTTTGTATTATTTATATTATTTTCAGGCTTCTAAGACTCTGTTGTGATAATGTCAACGATTTTAGCTTCAAGAAACAGAAGCTTTTTGGAAGAGGAAGGAAAGTGTAACATTGAACGATACAAAATCGTCCTGTATGAAATATCGTTTAACGATTCAGTACTTTGGAAAGAAACGACGTCCCCTTATCGATAATTTCTTCTATACAATCTTGCTGCAACTTCGTTTATTTTGTAGATTTACAGTTTTTAGATGTATAACAGATATTTTGTAATAATAATAATAAATTTTATTTGCACAACTTTTACAGTTTTTTACAAAACAGATATTTTGTATTATTTATATCATTTTCAGGCTTCTAAGACTCTGCTGTGATAATGTCAACGATTTTAGCTTCAAGAAACAGAAGCTTTTTGGAAGAGGAAGGAAAGTGTAACATTGAACGATACAAAATCGTCCTGTATGAAATATCGTTTAACGATTCAGTACTTCGGAAAGAAACGACGTCCCCTTATCGATAATTTCTTCTGTACAATCTTGCTGCAACTTCGTTTATTTTGTAGATTTACAGTTTTTTAACGTAGAACAGATATTTTGTATTATTTATATAATTTTCAGGCTTCTAAGACTCTGCTGTGATAATGTCAACGATTTTAGCTTCAAGAAACAGAAGCTTTTTAGAAGAGGAAGGAAAACGTAACATTGAAGGATACAAAATCGTCCTGTATGAAATATCGTTTACAGATTTAGTACTTCGAAAAGAAACGACGTCCCCTTATCGATAATTTCTTCTGTACAATCTTGCTGCAACTTCGTTTATTTTGTAGATTGACAGTTTTTTAATGTATAACAGATATTTTGTAATAATAATAATAAATTTTATTTGCACAACTTTTACAGTTTTTTACAAAACAGATATTTTGTATTATTTATATAATTTTCAGGTTTCTAAGACTCTGCTGTGATAATGTCAACGATTTTAGCTTCAAGAAACAGAAGCTTTTTGGAAGAGGAAGGAAAGTGTAACATTGAACGATACAAAATCGTCCTGTATGAAATATCATTTAACGATTTAGTACTTCGAAAAGAAACGAAGTCCCCTTATCGATAATTTCTTCTGTACAATCTTGCTGCAACTTCGTTTATTTTGTAGATTTACAGTTTTTTAATGTATAACAGATATTTTGTAATAATATTAATAAATTTTATTTGCACAACTTTTACAGTTTTTTACAAAACAGATATTTTGTATTATTTATATAATTTTCAGGCTTCTAAGACTCTGCTGTGATAATGTCAACGATTTTAGCTTCAAGAAACAGAAGCTTTTTGGAAGAGGAAGGAAAGTGTAACATTGAACGATACAAAATCGTCCTGTATGAAATATCGTTTAACGATTTAGTACTTCGAAAAGAAACGAAGTCCCCTTATCGATAATTTCTTCTGTACAATCTTGCTACAACTTCTTTTATTTTGTACATTTACAGTTTTTAAATGTATAACAGATATTTTGTATTATTTATATAATTTTCAGGCTTCTAAGACTCTGCTGTGATAATGTCAACGATTTTAGCTTCAAGAAACAGAAGCTTTTTGGAAGAGGAAGGAAAGTGTAACATTGAACGATACAAAATCGTCCTGTATGAAATATCGTTTAACGATTTAGTACTTCGAAAAGAAACGAAGTCCCCTTATCGATAATTTCTTCTGTACAATCTTGCTACAACTTCTTTTATTTTGTACATTTACAGTTTTTAAATGTATAACAGATATTTTGTATTATTTATATAATTTTCAGGCTTCTACGACTCTGCTGTGATAATGTCAACGATTTTAGCTTCAAGAAGCAGAAGCTTTTTGGAAGAGGAAGGAAAGTGTAACATTGAACGATACAAAATCGTCCTGTATGAAATATCGTTTGACGATTCAGTACTTCGAAAAGAAACGACGTCCCGTTATCGATAATTTCTTCTGTATAATGGATTCTTTCACGAGGCGTGCCCAAAGTCAATGTGCACGAGATGACC
This sequence comes from Netelia melanura, assembly GCA_964007305.1. Taxonomy (NCBI): domain Eukaryota; kingdom Metazoa; phylum Arthropoda; class Insecta; order Hymenoptera; family Ichneumonidae; genus Netelia; species Netelia melanura. The sequence goes on along the minus strand of OZ023254.1, from coordinate 7,153,338 downwards.
GAGAACGACGATAATGTACAGAAGAATCGAATCGCTATTGGAACCAGCGAAGCGATTAACTGTATATTTCCTACATCTTGATGTCACCAAAGCATCATGGACCATTTTCTCCAGTCACCGGTGATATTCGGTCTAGTGGACAAAAATGCAGAACTACAATAAGGTAGCTCATGCTCCGACGATCTCGAGGCATCTTCTCTGATCCTCTCGTCTTTATTATAGTCATCGTTTTCCCTGAATGAAGGCACACGAAGCATTTCCGGACCAACGAATTCGTCTCAAGGGACCGATAAGAACGCACTACCTTTTTACCCAACGAACAGAGACATTCTCGCTAAAACTGCGACGCTGGAAAAGATTCTACGACAGCGACGTTTTAGATGAAATACACGTGTCACAAATTTACCACTCGGTGAGAAAGGAAATTGCCAATGGAATCGTTTTTCGTCGATAATGGATATCCTCGCAATTCTCACATTGTCAACAAATCACTGTGAAGATAATTGTTTCTTATAATTTCATTTGGATTATTTATCTTACAATCATATTTTCCAGATCATTTCCATTTATTATCGAACGCAGAATGGAACATTGGTCGACAAACGTTGAACAAAAATCGTACAAATGGTAGAAAAGGAATTCCAAGGTCTTCCAGTAGTTTCAAGGATTTTCACAAAGAGGAATAAATAAATCCAACGCAGAATGGAACATTGGTCGACAACTTTGAACAAAAATCGTACCAATGGTAGAAAAGGAATTCCAAGGCTTTCCAGTGATTTCAAGGATTTTCACAAAGAGGAATAAATAAATCCCATCCCACTCTGAAATACCACAAACATTGTCACAAGATTTACCAATAATTGACTATGGAAAACCTCGTGGAAGCAACAACGAGCAAAGACAAAGGAATTGGAGAACGAAGGAAAGAAGACAAAACTTCCGCATATCCGCAGGGAGTTTCAAATGCACAGAAAACTTATCGATCTTCGGGGGAAAGGACGATATAGCTATCCTGGATACGACACAGTGAAGAAAAGCAAACGGGAGGTTCGGTGGGAGTCGAACGTGGTGGGTCAGGTCGTAAAACGCTATGCGGGCGAAGACTCTCCTCTACGGGGGTAAATGCGCGTCGCAGAGCAGAGCCGAGTTACAGTTGCGTGTACCCGGAGACTCGTCATCGCGACGCCGTACGTGTAATATCGGGCCAAAAGCTCGACAGGCTTGTATATGTATATATACATTATATATTAGTCAACGTCATTCAAACGGTAAGGATACAAGTGGGGAAAAATATTCAACAATTTCAAATATCGAATGAGAGAACGATAACAGTTAAAAGCTTTCTATAAATTATTCGAAATGTTTCATCTACATTTTTCCGCCTCTTTGATAACGCGAATTATTCATCGGTGTAGATAAAATTATTGTTATCGTTATTTCAACTGTAGATATTTTTCTCATTGTTGTGAAAAAAAAATTGTTCTGTGAAATTCTGAAAAAACAAAAAAACCGTAGCTGAAGGAAGATTCTTATGCAAGTGTCTCAAACAAATCGTTTCGTTTTAGCTGGCTGCGGATAAATCGTGATAATCGTCCAAGCGAAGCGTCGATGGAAGAGTGAATCTTGGAGGATGCGAAGATTCGAAGGATTTATCGAAGGACAAAAAAGAAGCGAAGAGGACTTTTGAATGCTTGCAAGGAATTCATGCAATTGTCACATTGGAATAAATCAGCAGTGAGGAACAAAGGACGACTCGAGGACGTAGAAAAAGTAGTAGGAAGGAAAATAATTGAAGAAAAGTCAGCGGAGAGCGAGGCGAACAGTGAAACGGAAATTGAAGAAACGACGGAATAATGTCGAAGAACTTGAAGTTCTGAAATTTCTAGGGTTTGTCGAAGAAAAGTACAACACGGGGTTTTCATCGAGCAGAGTTTTCCCGGTGTAACGTAGAGTGCCTCGACGTTGAGAGAAAGTGAGAGAGAGAGAAGAGAGTGAGATCAACTTAAAGATATATATATATATATATATATATATTTTCAAGTAGAGAATAGTGGTGGGAGCAGCCTTGGATTTTATTTTCGTCATTGGTGGCACGATCGGCGTATTCTCGAGCTCTATCTCTCTCTTGCTCTTTCGCTTCCTCTCGCACTCAGAGACGGGCGCGGATATCTCGCCGGGTCTCTCGCGAGCGCTTTAGTCGCGAAACATGGAAGACAGTTACACGGTGCATAGACGCCGCAAAGCTGCGGCGAGAAAGCGCGAGAAGACCCCCGAGCCACAGCGTCGTCGTCAGGACGATGTTATTGGTACGGACGATGACGAGGATACGCGAGCGAGAATGGAACGAATGGTCCAGGAGACCGAGAGACTGGAGGAACTCGAGGAGAAGGAGAGACGTCGCATCGAGCTCGAGAAATCGAAGGAAAACGTTGAGAAAACGGCGAGTGTCGTGGAAAAGCCGGAGCGCGTTCTTAAGCGTGCTATGTCACCGGAAATCCGTCGCAGAAACGAGGAGAATCAGGATGACGAGAAGTCTGATGGTAAATCATTCGTGGAAGTGACGAAGCGTGAGAAGAGCGAAAGATTGGATGACGGAGAGACTGGAACAACCGGAATGAAAAAGTCTTCCTCTGGTGTTTCACCGGAAGTCGAAGAACAGCCGAAGGATTTACCGGTTGAGTCACCGAGGAAAGCTAGAAAAAGCGATGGTGACGATACAACTGTAGTCTCGCGGATCGTCAGACGTCGTCGCGACGTCGAGAAAGAATTGTCACCGGAGTCACAGGAAAAACCAGCGCGCGGGGTGAAAAAACCTGCGTTAACGGAGGTCGAGAGAATCGAGAAAGGTCGGACGGACGATGAGCCGAGTCGCACTGGTGAACGAACCAGAGAGGCCACGAGAACGAGAAAAACATCGTCGAGAGACGTTGACGAGGTTGAACAAGCCGTCGTGTCGGACGAGAATAGACGCGAGGCTGTAGCACGTGAGAGTGACGCCGGGCCTACGAAAATCGTTGGAGGAAAAAACGAAGCCTACGTGATTCAAGCGTCGTTGCGAATAAAGAAAGAGGACGAGTATGAGGATGTCGAGCGCTCGAGGGTTCGAGAAACTTCGGAGCGAACTTCAAAACCAGTGGAAGAAAAGGTCGGAGCAAGATCGAGGGAAATGGTCTCGCCTACAAAAGCTCGCAATTCCGAGTCTCGCGTGGCAACGACCACCACGTCCAAACGCACGAGCAAAGAACGCAATGTCGAGAGAACCGGATATACCACCGATTCGAGCGAGACCGAGGAAATTGCGAAGAGAGTCCTGAGACGAAAGAAATCGCCGGAGGGAACGAAAACGAGAAGTTCAAGCTCGAAAAAGATAACGAGTCGTTCGCGCCCGACTACCGATACGGACGGTGATGTCGAGGAGCACGAGCAGAGGAAAAAGGTCGAGAGAAGAACGGCAAGTCGTCGCAAGCCCAGCAGCGACAGCGACGACGATTTGAATTTCAAAAATCGTACCGTCAGCCCTTCGCGTCAGGAGAAACGCGACCCTGGACCACGAGTGCCCTCGAGGCACGGCGAGAGAACTCGCAGTAGCGAGAAACGATCGGGCAGCCGTTCTAGACACTCGAGCGACGTCAACGACGACGATCCGAAGATTATACGAAAAAGCGGCTCCTTTCCGATCGAGACCAAAGTACGCGATAGATCACCGTCGATAACGAGATCGACTTCGGAAGTTAAAAAGCAAATTATACCACTCAGCGATGACAGTCTCATCGAGGACTTTGAGAGAGCGCAGCTCGATTACATGAGAAAGGAACGAGGTATACTCGATCATGATCCAATGGACGATTACGTCGATCCGAGAATGGAAGCTGCACTGAGACGACGAAAATTTAGCGTTGTACAGACCGAAGTGGAGGCTGAGCAAGTTGTTCAACGAGTACAGCAAGTGGAGAAGAAATCTTGGTTCTCTTGGTTGCCATTCTTTGGCAGAGGTGGGAAGAAGGACAAGCTCGAAGATGAGAAAGAAACGAAGGAGATAATCGAGGAGGAAAAACCTCCTGTGAAAATCGAGAAGATCCAGAAAGAAGAAGAGCTTCCTGTCAAGAAGAGAGTTTCGTTCATGGAATTTTTTCGCACTCTCGCCGATTTCATGTCCGAGTTCAGAGCATTCGTCGAACAAAATCCACGAGAAACTCGCAAGATTCGTTTATTAAGAAACCGTTGCATCGCCGAGCTTCTACTTGCCATTATTTACTGCGGTCTCGGTGCTTTTGTTTTTCGCTTCACCGAGGGAGCTTTCGAGACGTTTTACAAATGCGGCGTCAAGAGGGTCAAACGCGATTTTCTCGATAGCCTGTGGAACTTCAGTCACAATATGAGAGAGGAGGATTGGAAAAGCATGGCGAGAAGAAAGCTGATGGAATTCGAGGAACAATTGCACACCGCGCACGAGGCTGGTGTACACTCTTACAGCGGACAGAAGAGCTGGAGTTTTTTGAACGCTGTTGTCTATTGTCTCACCGTGATCACCACTATCGGTGAGAGATATCGCGCGAAGAATTTCTCTCTGTACGAGGTAGACACAAAAATGACAAAAACAAACAAACAAACAAACTAAAAACTGGAAACTCAAATTTACTCGTTACTTCTTGATTTAAGTATAATGTTTCTCTTAAATATCACCAAGTAAAGGATGTAAATCAGGAGGGTTTTTGTAATCAGTAACTTGTCACATGAAAATAGGGCTTGCGTACCAAATTCTTGGATTTATTCAAGCCACCTAGCTTTTAAGTTATGCGACTGCCACGATATCTTCTCCGGTGTATAAATATTTGGATAGTCCTAATCCCCTGATTTAGCTATTTGCATTTATAAATCCTTTCCTGGAACATTAACAAGATGAGCTCCTTGAATCCTGACCGTAACTCGTCTCAACGACTAGATAAATTTATTTGGCATTATAGAAGAAAAGGATACGCGATAACGCAGAGTTACCTGAAACTTCCTGGCAAAGTTTTCTTCGCGTAATCTTGTTTTCCAGCAAAGCCGCATATCCCCAATTTTACGTCCTCTTTTTCTTCCCTCGAATTCTTTTTTCGTTGTCCAGTCGGGCCAACTTGGTTGACTGTTTTTTTGTTTTAAATGTACATAAATATTCATGCGACGAGGCCACTCGCTTACCATTTTTATCGTTGGTCAACTCTATGCTAAGAATAAAGCTTGGAAATGAGTTCAAGCTTGATACGAATTGGAAATGAGATGCTTAGGGATGACAATCTTGTGCTTATGTTCAATTGAAGATAAATATTTGGTATAGAAATATTAAAATATATTAATGCTATACGTACCAACAAAATATTTAACAATATTGATATAATTTGCTTTGAGTCTTATTTTTAATTACTTGTCATTTTAATTATCTTGCAGGGTACGGTCACATATCACCAAGCACGACAACAGGAAGAGCGATTACAATTGTCTACGCAATCTTTGGGATTCCCATGTTCCTCATAATTCTAGCTGACTTCGGTAAACTGTTCACGAGAGGTATAAAATTCCTCTGGGCATTCGTTAGGAGGGTGTATTACACCGGAAGTTGTCGAAGAGTCAGAAGAACCGTCCCAGTCCAGGTCGTTATGAAAACTAATCCTAATCACGATTTTACATAATATTTTAATTTCAATATTCCTCCAAAGTTTACATTATTGTCAATTTACTTTTCAGGAAGTTATGAAAGGCGTACAACTAGTCTACGATCTTGCCACATTTCGCCGTCCATCGCAGATGAATCCTGAGGAATTCGAGGAGATGCAGAAACAACAGAATCAAACACAGACCGTGCTCAATCTCGATGGAACCGCACCGCCTTCGGCTCAACCGGGTACACCCGGCACTCCTGCACTATCGAATTTTGCCATCGACGACGAATTCAATCTACCGATATCCGTCGCTATCGTTATCCTACTCGCTTATATATTCGTCGGTGCGACGGTTTACAATTTTTGGGAACAATGGGGTTTCTTCGAGAGCTTCTACTTCGTTTTCATCTCGATGAGCACCATTGGGTTTGGTGATTACGTACCAAAGGTACGAAACGTGATTGATATTTGTGATATTGTCCAGCTCGGTCCTCTGATAACAAATAATCGTCCGCTTTTATAATACCTCACTGGCTTTTGGCAAATTAGCAAAATAGTTTCACCCTTTAATTTATAACGCCCCAGGACCTATCTCGCTCGTACTATATGTTGAATGGAATTTAATTAATTTGACGCTGCTTGTTTCATTTTTTTTTCACGGTGGAGCGCAGCTGGTAAGCTTCGTCGAAGGTTGCTACTGCTCTTAAAGATTTTTCTAACAAACTAGTAGGTTTAGTTACTTCGTACAAAGCGAATCATTAACTCCATCATGTTTTTTTCTGTTTAAATTAATTTATTTAGCATCCGATCTACATGATGCTGTCGATAGTGTATTTGGTTTTCGGCCTAGCGTTGACTTCCATGTGCATCAACGTCGTTCAAGTAAGTTCTCTCAAAACTGTTTACATTCGTTCTCACTTATTGACTAAATCCTGCTGTTGCTTAAACGATATTATTCTTTCCAAAGGTCATGCTGTCGGATTCGTTCAAGCAAGCTAGTCAAAAGATCGGTGCGACGATTGGTTTCGAGGTCGCCGAGGAAGATGCTTCCGTCGATCCGGCAGCTGGGGATCAAGTTGAAGTTGCTGACGTTCATGCAACCATCAAGGAATCCGAGAGCGAGGAACAAGTCGCTCCCAAGGCTAAGCAAGAAGACATGGATTTGTAAAATACTTCAAGAGAATGAAATATTCGTCGTTAGATACGTCACAACGGCGTTTAAGAGACGAAGAAGAAAAAACCCCCGCAATTTCTTATGGCGGCTTGCATATGCGATGCAGTTTGCAATTTTGACGTCGTGCATTGTTTCGAATCGCGCGTCTCTCCCACGAGGAATAATCTACGAGCTTTGCGAGCACACTACTACTGTAAATATCGTAATATTCGAAAGTAAAAGTATTTAATATAATAATACTTATATCTAGCAAATCGCTAAAGCTCTCGCAAAAGAAGAAAACAAACAAACAAAAGAGAGAGTGATAATTCGCGGGATTTTTTAATACTACGAATACATAATATAGTATATTTTTCGTAGATCAGTGTCTTTTGACAATAAGGCTAATCGATTGAAGGTTGTATTACGTTTAACTAACAGATTTTTACGACGCGCGCATCGCATTTGTTTTTGGAAATTCATTATTATTAAGGACACGGGGACGAGATATCGTGTCGTGCGTTGAACGAAGAAACCAAAAGTCATTGTAAAACGCGAATATCGTTGCGAAGATTTTTATTTTGCTGTTGACCTGGCAAATAGCTCGAGCGTCAACTCGGATTATCGTACAATATTGTAATATCGTTAAGTCGCAATCTGCTCCGACTTGACGATAGAGTCGTGTCTAGTCAATTTCTTAACTCTCGTGATAATGTAAAAGAGCTCGATACAAGAAAGCGGCTAACGAACGCCCGATACTTGAAATTACGTGCAACAGTGAGATTAGTAATTACAGAGCAAGGAGTTTGCTTAGCAAAGGCGAATTCGAGCGGTATCTAGGTCGAGAAGTGTCTTCGCGGATAGTGACACGAGACTAGGCGTATGTAAAGCCCAAAAATTTGATTGCCATCGAGCCGACGACATTCGCAACTTTTTTCATTCAACCTCGCAAAAGAAACGGCAAAGGGAAGTTGGCTCTCCAATTATCAAAGATGCTCTGTACTATATGTTACACCGCACGCAAATCAACATTGAGCATAAAACATTATTAGAAGAAAAAGAAAAGAACGTGCCTTTTAAAAATGAAATCTATATTGTTTACATTTTATTATTATAAACTTTATTGCACAACAAGTGCGCATTGTAATTCGCGCACTGTACGATAATGAATTTATTCTAGTGTTATGAGAAATTGGAGAAGTGTCAGGACGAAAAATGGGCCCTACAAGCGTTATCATCGGAAACGACGAATATTTTCATTTATTCTCCCAATACGTTGTTAATTGTGTTCGATCCTAGGACGAAATATTTGTTCATTCATTGACTACGCCTAAATTTTTGTTATATTTTGTTCAGCGCTGGCACTGCGTGCTTATAAAATATTCTCGATATTAAAGAAAAGAACATAAATAAATCGCTAAATTTGTTATCGAGCGTATGTTTATCATTATATAAATTGGCGACCTTTTACGTTGATTCAGGAAGAAATAAAGAAGAGAAGGTACGAAGATCTGGAATATTTTATTTATTTAAGTAAATCTAGAGGGGAAAAGCATGAAGGTCCAGGTAATTCGGGTACGAATTTATTCGATAGTAATATGAGAGCAAAACGTAACTGATGGAAATGGATAATTGAAGGAAATTGAAGGGAAGCTGCCGCTGATTGCCTCGAAGCTGTAACAGGGGTTGCAATTTTCATAGTAAATTCTACTGGGTGAGAGTCAACGCGTTTTTTTTCTTCTTACGTTGAGAACCACTGGCCGTGACGTCACAGAGAGCAACGCTGTCAGACTATCGTGGAGAGACGACGGAAACATCGTTGCCGTTTCAGTAGGAGGCAAAATGGCATCGGGATGACATCGAAAACGCTTTCGATCGGACAAAAAGATTTGACAAGTTTATGTGCGAATGATCGTTGATAAAAAATGTCGCACGTGCAGTATGTAGACGAGCTTGTCAAAGAATATCTGCTGTTTAGAGGATTCAGTAATACGCTCAAAGCTTTCGACAATGATCTCAAGGCCGAGAAGGAAAAGGGTTTTAGGGTAAGGAACGAAAACGAATGTGACGAAGATAGCAACAACAATGTTTTACTCGTACGTTTGTTTGGCTATGTTTGTTCGAGGTAGCATCAGCTGTGGCGAGTTTTATCCATGGATTTCTCGTATTTAACGCTTGTTTTGAGTACATATATGTAACAGTCGTTGTGAACGAGGATATCTGATGTTGAGTTTGACAGGAGTCAATGAATTTTTATAAATTTTATGCAAGATTTGATCAAAGTTGACACAGTGGTTCTCAATTCATTCAATCGCCTGAATAATATTTTCAGCGTTTAAACTCGAACAACTTTAAAAGTGTGTAGATAAAAAGTGGAGAATAAAGACCAAAATTTCAATTCTAACGTTATTTCTTAGTTTGTTGAAATACGTTCAAGTGTGCTAAAGATAACCTACAAAAAAAGAGATGTTTCTATTTCAATTTTCTATAGGTGGACAAAATCGTTGACCAGTTGATGCAGTACATTTATATCAGTGACCTGACGTCTTTGAGAGAACTCTGGGGTCATCTCGACACAAGAATGTTCTCCAGATTGGAAAATCACTTTGCGCCCGGCATCAGAAAACTGGAAAATGCAGTACTCAAGCTTTATCTCGTTAATGCCGCTGTTAATAACAAACAGGACAAAATACAAGAATTTTTCACAAAAATGGCACAAGAATTGCAAGGACACTCGGAATGGAAGGAATGGTTTGGTACGTAAAGTTTTGTTTTTGATCAAATAAATAATGCAATATTGCAAGTATCAAGGATTAATTTTTATTTTCCCTTTATGTCGTTGTCTCTCAGCACTGCCATTTGTAAAAAATCCTGAGGACAATCCGACTTATTCCGTACACTTTAGTCGTCAATGGCAGGACACGATGCTCGTTTCTTTGCACAATTTTCTCTCAACGATCTTCCAAGTAGGTCAAAGTAGTAGGTAGCTCGTTTTGGAAACATTGAAAAATATCGAAATACTATTCAGGGTGAAAAAATTATGGCAAGATGGTAACGAAGTGACTGGGCTTTAATGTTGTAGTGTATGCCGCAACCAACTCTCCTCACCCTTGACGAGGATACCAACAAATTGAAACGGCTGCAGGAAGAGAACGATGCCCTCAAACAGCGTCTCGGTGATGCTGCCAAGGTCGACAATTTATCCGATGTAAATCCAGGTCTGACGCCTCAGCATCCACCCATCATGGACGATTTTTATATCATTGCTCAGTACGTATGTCCAACGAAAAGAAAGTGGTCCTACGTAGTCGTATTTTCCACATTACAATTCAATGTGCCCTTACAGAGAATCGCCGCTGATGGAAAATCCAAAAAGTTTGAGGAGTCTCATTAAAAACATAGGTGGTAGTTCGAGTCCTGTAATGAGTAGAAAAACAGGGAGTAACTTTAAAAAAACAGATTCAGAAAATACAGGGACCAAAAGAACTAACACGAAAGGAAGAGTAAATTCAATTAGCAAGTCAGAGACCGTGGCAAAGAGAAGCATAAGCTGTGACTCGAGATTAACGAGAAAGAGAGACTCGTCCGTTGATACAGCGAGCGAAAGAAAATCCAAAGATAAAATTGAATCAAGTTACATATTACTTAGCCAGGTGAGATGAATAGGTTAATATATCAATGCTTATCGTTATCAAAAAATGATTTCATTTTAATCAACGTTTTTATGATTTTTATAATAGGAAGAATATACCGAACACAAAACGTCTATAATACAGTGCAAAAGTAACGCGAGTGGGTCTTACGTCGCAACTGGAGATGCAGACGGTATCATTAAAGTATGGACCCCCATACCATCACCAAAGTAAGTACAAAATCGTATCTACTCATTTATCGTAATTGAAATCAAAGAAATTAATTATTTTTGGACTTTATACTCAAATCTGTTAAAAAATTTGTTTACAGGACTGTAGCAACTTTTACATCAACAACCGCGAATTCCAACAAAGCCGTCACGGCTCTCGATTGGATATCAAAAAACGAAAGATATTTTCTGCATGGTGACAACAACGGTCTTATTCAGCTTCACGATACTCGTGATTGCAAAACGATATGGGAGATTCAGCACGAAGGCTCGCGGATTGTCGCGCTTCTCTGTAATCCCACAGAATCGACTTTCGTCTGTTCCGTTTCGGAATCGAACGAGGGCCGTCTGTTGCTTTATGATATAAAAACCCGGAAACTCGAAAGAACATTGCCGATGGAACAAAACGTCACGGCTCTGTGTTCGACCTTCAATCATAATGGACAACTACTGATAACCGGACTCTCGAATGGCAGTATATTAATACACGATCTGCGAAGAAACGAGATTATCGATAATCTCAATTGTCACTCGAGTCCCATTATCGACATCGAGCTCATAAACGATTTTACAAATATATGCGCTCAGAGCGAGGATGGTAAATTGTGCCAGAGAAGTCTCAGTCATACGGGAAAGGTAATATGGGAAACGAAAATCAAGATTGAGAAAAATGCCGTACATGGTAAATTGTTCACGTTCGATCAAGGCGGCAGTCACATGTTACTCTGTACCCAGAACGGCGGAAATATCTACAAGGTAAGAGATAATGTAGAAATAAATAAGAATGAGCATTTTATCTGTTTGAGAATTCCATGAAACTAAAGAATTCTTCGTTTAGATGCCGCCGGGCTCGCAAGGAAAGATCCTTGAACTCGGAGGTCACAAGGGAACTCTGTGCTGTGATTGGTCTACTGCAAATCAATCTGGGACGTGTATTACCGGAGGAGCCGAGGGCAAAGCACGCGTATCAACGTTGCTATCACCATGATACAGAAACAAAATTAGTATTTGTATAAATTCATGACACTGGGGGAGAAGGAATATCATCAAATCGCATGTTTTGCCCGAAATACTCTAGCGCAAACGTTTGTAGATAAAAAAAAACCCACTATGCCACATATTGTAATAAAATTCATAATCATTCCGCTATAGGTGATAGATTCAATTTGCAAAATTTGCGAAAGGTTGAAATTTCAAGATTGCCTCTTTACCTCTTTCGTTGGTTTCAGCAGGTAAGAAGTTTCAGGTGTGGACGATGGATCGACCAACGATGGAAGGGTCCCGTTATATCGAGTTGAGGAGACCAGTAACGTCTAAGCGCTTCGCTTATCTCCGCAGGTGTTATAGGTTTCGTTACAGCCCCCTGCAATGATCATTGCACCATAGAAAGGTGAGTGATTGAAATTTCGTGATTTCAGGTCAGATGTTTACCTTGCTGTGTTGGTAAGGCTTGTAAGTGTAGGGATTGTGGTAACTCAGTCGCAATCTGTCTATCGAATCACCATGTATTTTGTTTTGATCTTGCCTCACGAGAAGCGCCAGATCGATAATTTCTGCTACTGTTTCATAGGCAAGATAACTGAGAATGGAATATCCTTGTTTGGTGACTGTCATTTCTCCTACAAGACAAATTCCAGCATTCAAAGCTTATATATGAGAAATTTGAAGTAATAAAAATAATCATATTACCATCGCAACCAATCCAATTGCTGAATTTGTGCTGATTTCTGTTGGCAAAGGATATGCAACGCGCTCTACTATATTCTAAGTAACGTGCTTCGTCCAATTTTCGTGATGTCATCTCTGCTCTGAGCTTTCTGTTATGTTTAATATGATCGATGCACGACTGATTTTCCATCAATTCACCCGTATTGTCGATCAGATCAACGATCTTGTGGTAAGAACGTTTTTTCTTTAATGGATTTTCTGTTAGATCTTCCAGAGAATCCTCAAATGATTCTGCTTCTAGCATCTTGTGCATAGAAGCTTTAAACTCTTTGACACTTAAATATTTGAGTAAGCGCCGCAATTTTATCTTATTTCTTCTCAGGAGAAACACGAAATCCTCGTCTGTCACTACCTTTGATTCCCGACGATCAGCAACTTCGCATGCTTTGTACACCAACGATCTCATCTGACGATGAACGACGTCTTCGATTATCTTTGCCGATTCCATAAGGGGTTCGGGACAATCCCCAAATCCATACATCATTCTCCGTATTTCTACAATGAGAACGAATAACCACATTTAATAAAATGTTGTAATAATTTTATCAACGAGTTGTATGCCTTATCTGTGAGCGTTTAGGCTTTCAATCGCATATACAACATGTAGTTTTTTATTTAAAAAGAAGGAGCATGCAAATCTTTGAGCAGAAAATCAAGATCCGAAAAACGCTTAACATAAATAAAAATTAGTAGAACATAACCTCACATGGCTGATAAAAGTGTCAAAACACGCACCAGTAATGTAATTTATCGGCTCATTTTTTATATCCGAGAGATCTGATGACTTGACAAATGATGCGCTTGTCATGATGTTTTAATAGAAAATATTCTTTTTTTTTCGATCAATGACAAGAATATATAGCGCGCTCGCCCTTTAAAGAATAAACAGAGCGATGGTTCTTGTTTTGTAAATGAATTAGAAGCGAATACAAGTGTCGTAACTAAACGAATAATCACTAAGCACTGAACATACGAAACTAGAGATTACAATGTTTGTGTCCGTCCAAAATGAGAAATGGAACTAGCCTATATGCGTATTAATACGTAAGAACAACAGATGGCGCGACATGCACTTTCCTGAATTCAAATGAAGTTGCAAGTGTAATTATATATGAACTCAGTCGGTAACATATCTCGGGAAATACATATTCCTCTCTATCTTCGTATCGGCAATACTGTCGCCGCTTTACGCTATTTACCAGTGCACACCGAATACCGTTCTACACGAAGAACGTTTATCGTATATGCCAAGTGTTTTTTTCTCTGTAAAGAAATTTACATGAATCGTGCTTCCGAGTGTTTTAAGCTTCGTATCTGTGGATTCTCCTGCTAACAAATTGAATACAAATTCCTCCAATTTTTGTATATTTTACCATGGCCTGTGGGACCAAGTCTTCATTTCTACTATGCTTCGTAGTATTGTCGTTGTCGTATAGTGATTACGGTTGTCAACAGTACTCTGAAAACGAGATTATGGATAAATTGCATTGAAACAATGTGAATGAAAAGCCGACTGATTGTTTGACCGTAAGTGATAGAACATATATTTTTCCATTTATTGACTCAATACTATGTTTTATAACTATTGACCATGTTTGTACAGTCGATTAAACTTCCCGAACGAATAAAATCAAACTTTGTTTGTGTTAATCTATTCCAGGATGGTCTATTTCTGTTTCCACACTTGGCTTTATTTGTTTTATCTTACCATTTTGTTCTTGCATTTTATTCACGATATATATCATTATTATCTGTTATTCGTCGGTCTGGGTCGATGTTATTTTCAGGTCAAAGTGTAATAATCATAATTACAATGACTCAATTACAAAAACATTGCAATTTTAGGCAGAATTGTTCCAATTTTTAACATTCCTGAAACTTAATAGAAAAATATTCCAGGAACCAGGCCAGTAGTTTGCTAGTCATGAGATCGGCATTTCATTTACTCTTCATACTGGCGTCGGTTTCGGGTATCGATGATAGTCGTGTATGTCCAACTCCCTGCTTTTGCAAACATGTTGGGCCCCAAGCAGAGAGGCTTAGAGTAACTTGCAAGGACATACATGAAATCAAAGACATCAATATAAATGGAGTCAGCATAGACTTGTATCACCTGTAAGTTGCATCATTAATAAACATTTAATATATCAGTTATGGACTCGTGTACGACATTGTTTCCTTGATTCTTTTCAGTGACTTGAGTAAAAATAGCATATACGTCATAGAACCGGAAGTTTTGAGAAATCTTACAAATCTTAAACGCTTGGATTTATCGGTCAACAAGATCACTGCCCTTGCCGAAGGATCTTTTGGCGGACTGGAGAGTTTGGAAAGACTGTAAAAATCTAATTGCTCATTATCTCGATCACTATTTTATTTATCAACAATTGTACAACGCTCCTTTTCATTTCAGAGATTTGAGCAAAAATCAAATAACTTTGATAGATGCTCATGCATTCAGACAACTGCCAAATCTCAAAAAGCTGTAAGTGAAAGGATGAAGAAATCGTCATAACGCCCGCTAATGTTTTTTGATTTCATTTATTACATATTTTGTGCTTCTTTTTCATAGCGATTTATCAGGGAACAAGCTAACCACATTGGAGCTCATCTTATTTCATGATTTGCTGGCCTTAGAACGCTTGTAAGTGTATTCGTTTTTTTTCGTTAATTTTCCATGTTGGCTCGATTTTTTTTCTAAACGGGCATTAAAACAAAACATTGCTATACGAGTTACGTTGACAAGGAGCAATTTATCTCTTCTACATGCACAGTTATAACGTTAAATTATAATTCGTGTAAAAACCGTTAGATGGGTCGTCGAATATTTTGTATAATCATTCCAAACTTTCATTCAGAAAATTAAACGGAAATGTACTAAAGACATTGGCCGAGGGTACATTTCATGGTCTGCGAGCTTTGAGACAGCTGTGAGTAGAGCTTGACTATGAAATCTTATGATAGTCTCAGTTTAAAAAACCTTAGATACAAGAACCATAATACTCTGTTTCAGCGATTTATCGAATAACCCATGGGAGTGCGACTGTTATCTTTTCTGGTTTGGTAGTTGGAGGAACAATTCCGTTGTGAAATTGATGTAAGAAGTTTCATTTAATTAAACGTTAATTATTAAAAATGTACTTAGGTTCCATATGACAAAGATTGTATTTTAATATTTCACTCAGACCTCCACCAACCTGCGATTCACCGCCCGAACTTCGAGGACAGCCTATCGTCGACATTCGACTGTCCGAGCATTTGCAATGTCAATGGACTTCACCCGTGATAGAAATTCGTCCTGGTCAGAGTCAGGTCGTGTTCGCTGGGGATTCGATAACGTTGAAATGCCGTGCCCCCAGTGTTACCGAAGATCGAAATGCCAAACTAAACTGGCTCTGGAATCCAAATATAACGGCCGAGGCTTCGGAGACAAACTTTTACGTCGATCCACAGAGTACTTTGTCCAATATCAAAGTAGAGAACAGATATTTGTCCGACAGTGGCATTGTAGCGAGGTAGATAAAATTCTTCTTTTCTGAGCTCGTTTCAAATTAACAGTACACTAGCAGCAAATATCAATCACACTTTTTTCCATCGTTGTAGTTCTCTCAGTATCGTTCCTGTCAAGGAAGAACATCACGGCCAGTGGAATTGTTTACTCATCTCGATTTATGGTAACAGATCGAAGACCATCAACATGATAGTAATTTCGGAAAAGACACGATACTGTCCACTTGCAGGTAAATTAAAAACAACGAAATATATCTCATAACATAGAAGTGAAGTTCCGTTAGATTTTCCACCATAAGAAACACGTCGAATATTTTACAGTTACGAGAAACAACAAAGGAATGTACGCATGGCCAAGAACAGTAATCGGTTGGAAAGTAGAATTGCCTTGCGAAGGTATTGGACTCTCGAGTCTCATGCAAATACCGCTCCGAGCTTCCTATCGTTGCAACGACACGGGGCACTGGGTCGAATTGAACACAGACTCTTGTCCTTACATATCACCGATGACCAAAGCCCTCGAACAATACTCGAAAGTTAATCTCTCGTTGACGAAGGGAAATTTGCTTGAAACGGCGAGGAGATTTAAAAATCACACTGGCGGAGGTGCAAGAATAACCGATCCAGTCGAGATACATTTTATCACAAAAACGATTGAGAATTACCTGACTTTTCTTGTCGATGAGAAAGAATTGGGTGCGATGCTCGTTGATATCGTGAGTGCACTGATGAATTTGCCTAAAGAGATGCTGAAAGCTGCTCAAACGGATTATCAAGCTTGCACCAGACTCGTCAAAGCTGTGGAAGTTATAACGGAATTTACACCTTCCATACAAACGCACAAGACGAACATGGCCCTCGAGGAATTTCGCGTCAAACGCGACAGTTTTGCAGGTTTAACTTGCACGTGGTACAGCAGCGTCGTTGTAACCGGGACAACCCCCGAAGCAAGATTATTGCATTGTGCGACGAACAATAAATCAGCGGCGATAAACACGAGAGACAAGATAATCGAGGCTTCCATTCAATTGCCAGCATCGCTGCTCATGCACCCGGAAGTTTCGACGATAGCTCATCAACTCATGATTTCCATGTACAGCGACAATAGTTTATTCCCAAGAATTTTGGGAAATCGAAGGATGGATGTAACTTCTTGTGTCGTGGGCAGCAAATTGAGTAAGCAGAGTACAATCGCTGACCAAAATTATAAATCTCTTTCGAAACTTTCTCAATATCAAGCTCGATTTTCTTTTCAATGGTTAATTTTATCACGCAGTTGGCTTACCCATGAAGAATCTCACAGAGCCGGTCTACGTGATGCTGAAAACTCCACATTTCTATTACATCGGTAGCCGACCGAGACCCGTCGTGTGGGACGGAAAATTGAACGAGACGGGTGGCTGGACTAGCGACGGTTGTGATCTCTTGAATTGGCCCAATAATCTTGTTGTTTTTCGTTGCAACCGATTGGGATATTACGGTCTTCTCGAGGATACTTCGTACCTGGAGCGAGATGCGATGAAGTACTTATATTACTATCAAAAATATTCTATGTTTTCGTCGACCTCGCCAATTTATCGTTTATTAACGTTATTTAATTCTTTTCAGTATGACCGGGGCAAATTTCCGATACTCAAATCCTGCAATTTACGTCGGTAGTTTCGTCGCGATACTCTGTCTCACCTGCACAGCCGTGACATACATCGTGTGTTACGCCTCGATCGTGATGCCGAAAAAAGCTAAGCACTGCGTGATCAATACTTGGATCGCTATTGCACTTTTGTGTTTTCTTTACACCGCTGGAATTCAACAAACCGATAGTGTGCAAATCTGCCAGGGTGTTGGTCTCGTTTTGCACTATCTATCACTGTGCTGTCTTCTCTGGATGGCAGTATCTGCGAGGTATATTATTTTCCATCGGTATTCTGACTTTCAACGAAATTCATGGAATACATTGATTTTAACAAAATTATACATATTTCTTTTTTACAGTAATATGTACAAGCGTTTGTCAAAATCTGACGTAACAGCAGTACCGGACGACGAAATTCCCGACCAACCGATACAAAAGCCTCTGCTCGGTCTCTATCTCGTTGGCTGGGGAATCGCTCTGATAGTTTGCGGCATCTCCGGCGCTATAAATCTCCGGGAATATGCCGGTTATTCCTACTGTTTCTTGACAACGGGTGCAGCTCTCGCGGCGCTGTTCGTTCCTACGATTATTCTCATCGTCTATCTGACGATATTTTATCTGCTAATACGTTGCGCTATAAGAAGCGTCGACATGAATGGTCAACTGTCCGAGGGTACACAAGCAACGGAAAATATGGATCTCGAATTGCTCGAGCCTCACTCGAATCGAGCTGCGGATCAAAACAGCGTGCACAGTACACAAACGATGTCCTCTGAAGTCGAGGATCTCGAGCACTCGCAAATAACACAATTGAAGGGATACATTGTGATACTGATACTTTATTTGCTCGCATGGACTTCGGGTGCAGCAGCGACTTCGAGACCTTTCGACCCTCACATTCCACACGAGGAAACGATATTTTCCATAATATACGCGACTTCGGCCAGTTCCCTCGGTCTCTTCGTTCTCCTTTTCTACGGTATAGCCCGTAGCGACGTGAGATCCCAGTGGATGATGATGCGATGTTGGCTGAGAAGACGAAAGAATCGCTGCTGTCGTACTCGCAGCGTGTCCGACGCGAATCCATCGCTTCCTGCTCAACCTCTCGTTCAACAAAATCGTCCACCGCTGACCTCGAATTCTCAAGCGACTCAAGTCATCTCCGACACGAATTCCATCGCTTCGTCGAGACAGACGAACGCATCACGGGCCTGTAACACGCTGAAAGTCAGCGACGTCGGGATCGTCACGAACGTGAGTAGTGCCGATGGTTCTATCAATGCTGCGAAAGTACCCAACGTAAATCTCGTTGTTCTTCATCGACAGCAGTATCGTTCCAACAATTCCGTAACGACTTACACCGAGCCAGCACCATCCTGCGTCGAGATGTTTTACAATCCTCATCAGAGTGGCGTGGCACGAAAATTCTTCAAGAAGCAACGACGTCACACGAAGAACAACAATCTTGGACCTCGAAAACAGGGCGATGGCGGAGCAACGAGCGACGGTGGTAGCTGTATATCGATACCTCGTCGTCAGAACACCAAAATGGATCCGTCGATACAGCGTAGCATCTTCGGCAGTGGTGCCAAAGTCAACAACACGAATATACACGTCGAACTAAATCCCGTTAACGATGCGAAAAACATCAATATATTGTCAGACAGCGGTGGTAGCATCTCCGAGGATCGTACCGTACCAATGCGTTATGTAATCGGCCAGGAGAATCTCATGAGAAACACGAAGAAGATGAACAACGAGCGTAATTTACGTCAAGATTGTAACGAGACGCGAGCTATGTTGACCTCGCCAAGAAACGAAGCACGAAGAAAACACGAGCAACAACCACTAACGAGTGCGAGTCCGAACGAATCGGATCAAGATTCTCGTACGTACGAGGAAAAAATTCTCCGTAACGTTTCCCAACAGTGCAGTCTCGAGTACAGCTCGGGTTTGGAATCAACTACGCAAATGACGAGCGAAAGAAGCGATCATGATTTGCCGGAAATCGGCGAGACCCCGGAAACACCGGAAAAGATAATGAGCGACGATCTTCGATGCTCGAGTCTGGACGAGATCAACGCTATTCACGACAACGTAAGGCGCTCCAGTCCTCAGAGGTCGCTCGCAAGATCCGATCATTCCAACAGTTTGTTCTGTCTACCGGTTGATCGTTACAACTCCGGTGAACCATTGAGAACGAGTTACAGGAGTTCGATGAACGACGTAACGAGCTCCGTAGCGAGTTCGAAAAATTGCGAACTCGGCTCGCACGGTTCTTACGACGATTTGCAAAGTGCCGATAATTCCGGTCGTAACGAGCAAACGATTCATCACAGTTCCTGCAAATCATTGGAGAGCTCGCAACAGTCTCTCACCGATGCGAATAGCCCGATGCCTGAGAATATTGCGTTCGGTATGGATCGCTCGCTTGCAAACGTCGTTAATTGCGTTTCCGTAAGTTCGTGCACGGACGAGAGCGATTTTCAATTTCTCGATGCATTACAATTGTCGAATCTGGCTCAATGTCGCAATTACCAGTCGCACGATCTCGTCGATGCCTCGTCGGAAGACAATGCTCGAGATACTTTTCTCAACAAGGATTTCAACTCTCTGACCGATCTTACGTCCATCGACGAATCACTCGGACCTACGAGACATCTCGATTTGAACTCGAGTATCGATTATCAGGATTCACCGAATTTTCGCAATTCTCAATGTTACGTCGACGACGAGGACGACGTCGAGACGGACGGCGATGGAATTTACACGGATGGAGAATCGTCCGTTCAGTCAGGAACGGTTAAGAAAGAAACGAGCGTATGAAAGTTCATTATTCCCATTGGGGATTTTTAGATCGACGATAAATACTCGCGATTTTATAAGAATTTAACGAGAGACCGAGATCGTCGATCACGCATCTTCCACTGACAAAGTGCCAAGTGATTTGAATAATCGATCATACGCGAATTAACGTCGCGATAAGAACTGAAGAAAAGCTATTTCCGGCCCCGTATGCAAAGTATTTTTTAAGCATCGTCTTCTTCTTCTTCTTCTTTGTTTACATTCTTGTTTTCTCTCTTTTATTCTCATCCGTCTACCAGAAAGAATCTCGTTGTATATTCACAGATGGAAAGCGAGATACGAAAATGCGGATAATAATGTGTACATAGCGTAATTCCAAAATCTTCCGTAGTTTAATAATATACTTTAGATTGTAAAACGTACGACTGGACTCTTCGGAGTCAAAACGTTAAAAACATACTCGCTCTCTAGGTTCCTGAGATTCACGTGATCGATGTATAATGATAATCCACAATTTCATTCTAAACAAAACTCTCTGACTCTTTCACTCTTTCTCTATCTCATTATCTACGACGTTTCCATTAGACGAAATTGTATGGAAAAATTGAAAAATTGTTTTATATCATTAATACGCGTTACAAAGTCTCGATGCACAATTTATAGATCGTACGCGATTAGATGTGTACGCGATTAGATAACACTGCTGCACGTCCCGAGCTTCGCTTTAGATTGTTGACAAAAATTGTTAGAACGAGCGAGAGGAAGATGAAGCATAGACTTCGTTCTTTTTCGTCGACGCTGATATTTTGCATAGTTTTTGCAAGAAGTAGACCGCGCGTCATTTCAATGTGCTGTGCTGATCATCATAAAAAAAATCTTGTCTTCTCTCGACGTTAATCTCATGTACGATAAATTTATATTTTCTCGTTAAGGAAGACTGAATACATTTGTAAAATCATCCGTCGACAAAGAATACGAACGAGCGTTTATTTATGAAAATTACAAACTATTCCGAATTACTTTGCAAAGGGCAAGTCCCCGTCGGCCTTATAACGATGATTTATACGTTTTTATTTTTTTTTTTTAGAAGAACAAATCCATAATGACGTGATACAAGCGAACAAAAACTAATGTAAATACTTTGTACTTTTCAGATACATTACAAGACTTATGTTTCAATTGTAACGATTTACAAGAGTTGTATTATATACATATATACATGATAAGATTAAACAAAATTTATGTCAATGGCGGATTTCTAAAACTGTTGAAGTTTGTTTGACAATACTATAAAACTTCACTCTTCGTTAGTAAAGTGACGATAACCCAATGAAGTGGATGACAAACTGCGACCTTTCTTAACAGTATTGATAAGTAGTAAAATAAGATCGGATGCAACAATCTCAAGGGTAACAGGATACGATTATAAATTTTATTTTGATTTCTCAAGCCAAATCGTATCAGTTCAACATTAAATGCAGAACTGAAAACGCTGCTCTCGTTGCATGTACGGTGGTGCCCCAGGTATAAAGGCAAACTTTTACTTGTCGTATGAAGAAAGTTGTGCGAAATGAATGTGACTAAAGAATTGTCTAAGATCATTATCGTTGGAGCTGGTGCATCGGGTATAGCTGCAGCGTCGCGTCTTTTGCAAAATGGTTTTAAAGACATAACGATACTCGAAGCCGAGGGACGAGTTGGTGGAAGGATTTTCACCAAAAAATTAGGTAAATTTTCATCGGTGATTGAGTCGATTTATATTTTTCTATTTTCTATTTGGTAATTTATGTGAATTTTTTTCTATTTTCCAGGAGGCTACTGGATGGATCTTGGAGCATAATGGGTTCATGGTGAAGAAGATAATGCAGTCTACGATTTAGTATGGCATCATGGAATTCCTCGAGAAGTCGACTGGTGCTTGGCGACGAAGAATATTCAACTCGTCGGGTTTTGCGATGTCGGAAGAAACAGAGGAAGACTTCTTTCGTTTGTTCAGAAGTTTGAGCGACTCGAGTATACCAAGAGAGGTCTTAGATGGCTTGATCGGTGATCATTATAAACCAAAGTAGTTAAAGTAGTTCTATCGTGACATTAAAATCGAAAAATTATTTTTCAGTTTTTCTCACATACAAAATGGTTTGTGGGCTCAAGTTAATAAAGAAAAATTATTGCACATTGACTAAAGATGGACATACTCCAAATTCAAGGTCATCCAAGGTTATACGTACTTGTTGTATAATTACAAAAATTGCGAAAATTCTTTTCTTTAGATTTTTTTGAAAAACTAAATAAAGCTTCTTTGTTGTTGCATAAAAATGTATGCAAAGTTTTAGAAGGCTTCACCGAGTAGGAGCCAAGATATTTATGGATGAAAATGCAACTTTTAACATGCGCTCTTATGAGAGACTGCCGAAAATTCGAATTTTCACCAATAAATATCTCAACTTTCGTGTGGTAAATCTTTCCAAAAATTATTACTCACGTACGTATGACATCAAAGAAGATATATCCAAATTTTCAATGAAATCTTGAGAAAACGATAAAGCGATAGAACTACCTTAAAGTTAAAAGCATGATAATGTGTGATTGCTCGAAGACAAATGTTTTCTAAATCCTTGCATCTTCTTTTAATCAGAATTGAAGCATACTTCGAGTCTCATCCAGAAATAACGAGAAGCCAACGTAAACCGTTGACAAGGATGTTGAACTTGTTTCAAATGGCTGCGGACGCTGGGGAAGATTGGTCCAGTGTATCGGCACGAGGTATCGACGTGGAAAGATAAAGGATTTGGAATGATAATCGATATTCTAATGGTTCGTAGCGTTCTAGTAGAAATGTATCCAATTATTTTTTTATTTCCCAGTGATTCTTGATTTATGATCAATTTTTCAGAAAAGATTCCCAGATTCCAGGGAAGAGCTTCCTATAATGAAAAATATATTATAGTTCTCAATGATAAAGTCACGGAAATCAATTACAGCAAGTTTCCAGTTGATCTTGTGACTGAAAAAGGAAAAAAGTACAAGGCTGATCATGTTATCGTCACGACTTCCTTAGGTGTCTTGAAATCTGATCAAGACACATTGTTCACTCCTCCGCTCTCAAAATCGAGGATTGATGCGATCAAGGTTTGCAACATTGGCTTATATTTACTCTGGAGTTTTATAAGAAATTGGAGAATTATTCTTTAAAAATCAATCTGCGTTTTAGAATGTCGAGTTTGGAAGCGTCGCCAAGATCTTTCTTCACTTTCCGGAACCATGGTGGCTGGATATTTCCGGAAACAGCATTTTCGGATCGGCATTATCGTTTTACTGGACTGAAGAGGATTAGGATCAGATTTCAAAAGATGTTTGACACTTATTCTTGCTTTTTTTTAAATTCCAAGAAACCATGGCAAAATTACTCTTTCTACTTATCGTATGTTCCGTTTCCAGCCGGAAAGATCATGGATGGTTGGACATTTTCAATCTGATTTTGTACGAGCACAAACCTCGTTTAAGGAGGTTCTATCGTTACAGCGTTTCCGTTAGATTTCACTGAAAATTTGCAGAAACGTTCTTTGATGTCATATGTATATGTGCGTAAAATTTCAGGGGCCTTTATCGACTCAAAATCACGTTATTTATTCTTGAAAATCGTCACTTTTCGCAATCTTCCATAAGAGCCCGTGTTAAATATCGCAACATTATACAACGAGTATCTCGATCATTTGGTCGATGAAGCCTGTTGAAATTTTGCACACATTTTTATATGACATCAAAGAAGCTTCGATTAGTTTTTATAACAAATCTTATGGAAACAAAAATTCATGATTTTGTTTATTATATAACAAATAAACTTTTCGTAGGATCAATTTGAATTTTAAGTATGTTGTTCTTTGTTGCCTATTGAAATTTTGCACACATTTTTATATGACATCAAAGAAGCTTCGATTAGTTTTTATAACAAATCTTATGGAAACAAAAATTCATGATTTTGTTTATTATATAACAAATAAACTTTTCGTAGGATCAATTTGAATTTTAAGTATGTTGTTCTTTGTTGCCTATTGAAATTTTGCACACATTTTTATATGACATCAAAGAAGCTTCGATTAGTTTTTATAACAAATCTTATGGAAACAAAAATTCATGATTTTGTTTATTATATAACAAATAAACTTTCCGTAGGATCAATTTGAATTTTAAGTATGTTGTTTTTGTTGCCTATTGAAATTTTGCACACATTTTTATATGACATCAAAGAAGCTTCGATTAGTTTTTATAACAAATCTTATGGAAACAAAAATTCATGATTTTGTTTATTATATAACAAATAAACTTTTCGTAGGATCAATTTGAATTTTAAGTATGTTGTTCTTTGTTGCCTATTGAAATTTTGCACACATTTTTATATGACATCAAAGAAGCTTCGATTAGTTTTTATAACAAATCTTATGGAAACAAAAATTCGTGATTTTGTTTGTTATATAACAAATAAACTTTCCGTAGGATCAATTTGAATTTTAAGTATGTTGTTCTTCGTTGCCTATTGAAATTTTGCACACATTTTTATATGACATCAAAGAAGCTTCGATTAGTTTTTATAACAAATCTTATGGAAACAAAAATTCATGATTTTGTTTATTATATAACAAATAAACTTTCCGTAGGATGAATTTGAATTTTAAGTATGTTGTTCTTTGTTGCCTATTGAAATTTTGCACACATTTTTATATGACATCAAAGAAGCTTCGATTAGTTTTTATAACAAATCTTATGGAAACAAAAATTCATGATTTTGTTTATTATATAACAAATAAACTTTTCGTAGGATCAATTTGAATTTTAAGTATGTTGTTCTTTGTTGCCTATTGAAATTTTGCACACATTTTTATATGACATCAAAGAAGCTTCGATTAGTTTTTATAACAAATCTTATGGAAACAAAAATTCGTGATTTTGTTTGTTATATAACAAATAAACTTTCCGTAGGATCAATTTGAATTTTGAGTATGTTGTTCTTTGTTGCCTATTGAAATTTTGCACACATTTTTATATGACATCAAAGAAGCTTCGATTAGTTTTTATAACAAATCTTATGGAAACAAAAATTCGTGATTTTGTTTGTTATATAACAAATAAACTTTCCGTAGGATCAATTTGAATTTTGAGTATGTTGTTCTTTGTTGCCTATTGAAATTTCGCACACATTTTTATATGACTTCAAAGAAGCTTCGATTAGTTTTTATAACAAATCTGATGGAAAAAAAAATCATGATTTTGTTTGTTATATAACAAATAAACTTTCCGTAGGATCAATTTGAATTTTGAGTATGTTGTTCTTTGTTGCCTATTGAAATTTTGCACACATTTTTATATGACATCAAAGAAGCTTCGATTAGTTTTTATAACAAATCTGATGGAAACAAAAATCATGATTTTGT
Source organism: Netelia melanura (assembly GCA_964007305.1). NCBI lineage: Eukaryota > Metazoa > Arthropoda > Insecta > Hymenoptera > Ichneumonidae > Netelia > Netelia melanura. Next base: position 7,127,579 of record OZ023254.1, on the reverse strand, counting down.
TTATTATATAACAAATAAGCTTTCCGTAGGATCAATTTGAATTTTGAGTATGTTGTTCTTTAGTCGATTTGCAACAACTTTTCTTAATGAACTTTAACGCTTGGTCCACTTCCAATGTGAAAAAAAACGGGAATAAAATTTTCCTCCCCCACCCAACGATAGAACCTCCTTAATCTGCGCTTGGCTAGCAGGACCTTAAGCCCGTCAGATGGAGAGAATACCGGAAGGACGTCTGTTAGATCAGATGAAAGAGTTTCTTCGTCGATTTTTAGGAAAGACTTACAAAATCACTGAACCAAACAAAATGTTACGGTACGAGCTTCGTCTTTGTTTTCCTTAAAAAGAATTTGTCATCGTACATCTTCAACTTTACTCTACTATGTTCCTACTATTTTTGTATCTTGTTCTAAATTGTGTAAAATATTCCAGATCACAATGGTTCACCAACTCGAACTTCCTGGGTATCTACTCATATCGGAGTCTAGAGACGGAACTTTCCGGAGTGACGATGAAACAACTCACTGAGTCAATAAATAATAACGGAAAGCTCGTACGAATGAATAGAATAATTAAATAAATATTCATTAACATTACAAATAAGGATTACCGTTCAACGATTGTTTTATTAACTTTTGTGTAGGAAGGCAAATCTAAGCGGTATAGGGAACTGTGGATAAAATAACGAGCAACGAACTGAATAAGTATTCTTTATTTTCTATTCACAGAGATGTACGATCGCACGCATTAATAAGTCGATCGACTCTCTCTCAGACCCTCCGGAGGCTAACTGCCTCTCGTCTCTCGCACTACCCGTCAACCGTTGCGCGTCGTCTTTGTTCGCAAAAGACGATGAGGCGGGGAGAGAGAGGGTAGTGGCGGCGCTCCTCACGAGACGACCGGCCACTTCCCGCCAAATACGTCTTAGCGCCTACATTTGTTTGTTCAGGTCGTTTTGTTTGCTGGCGAGGCTACGTCTTGGGATCAATACGCATCGGTACACGGGGCAATCGAATCAGGATGGCGAGAGGCTGATAGATTGATAAATTAGTACTCCAGTGATAATCATCGATAAACGTAATGAATCTAATCAAATCGAATTGCAGTATTAAAACTAGAACGTTACTGTTGCATTCAATGTTGTGCGTTATTGGACGAACGATGAAAAGATTCTCTCTGCCTCTCTTATTCTGATCTCTGTGCCCTCGAAGAATAAGTAAAGAGGGGATCGACGATAACCCGAGGCATATCAAAAGAGCTTTAATAAAATTGACATTAGGCATTCCACATTGAAGAAAACAGTTTAGTCGAGAGTCGTATATGACAACAACTCGTATTGCCTAATCTCTGGTGTAGATGCGATTGTATCTCTTACTGATTAAAAAATTGCTGTCAGTCCAAGACACTCGGTCTAATATATAAGCCTAAGATCACTGCTCGTACAGCTGTATTAAGAATATGATGTTTCATCGACCGATATTCATGGCTTTGTGCTACTGCGGGCTTGTTAATGTTGACGTAACTGCCGACGACACACCGAGAATTATTATTATCGGATCTGGTGCAGCCGGAATAGCTGCAGCCTCTCGCCTTTTACAGAATGGATTTAACAACGTTACCATTCTTGAAGCGGAGAATAGAATCGGTGGAAGAGTTTATACAACTAAATTCGGTCTGTTATACATTTTTTGTTTTTAACTCGAATTCCTCTATTCTTCTCTTATAAGTTAATAATTTATTACACAGGTGATTATTGGATCGATATTGGAGGACAATGGGTTCACGGTGAAGAGAATAATGTTGTCTATGAGTTAGCAGCACCTCTTGGCATTGTTGAAAAATCAAGTTTACCTTGGAAATGGAATTTGCTCAGCTCTTCCGGTACACCGATACCGGATGAAACTACAAAGAAATTCATGGGCTTCTGGATGAACCTTTCCGAATCGGAAACGCCCAAGGAATTTCTGAACGGTTCCATTGGAGCATACTTCAAGATAAAGTGAATTAATCGTATATAATAAACCGACAATGAAATGGTATAGATAATTTTTCAATTTGTTTACTGTCTCTAGAATGGACGAATATTTTAATACCAATCCAGACATAAGGGCTGATCAACGAGAGCCATTGAAAGATATGGTTGATTTGTTCGAAATGTCTCGCGATGCTGGAGATTCTTGGCTGGATGTCTCTGCCAAAGGCCTCGTCGAATATGTTCGTTGTCCTGGAGATGAGGCAATTAATTGGAAAGATAGAGGATATGGTACAATTCTCGATATTTTGATGGTTCGTATCGAATGTTTGTCGACCCTTAGAGACCTGAGTACTTTCAAGCTTATGTGGTCCACAGACGCATAGCCTGATGCATATATATGTCCTTAGAGCTCAAAGGATTAACAAATTATGTAGAGGATTTCCTTCGACTGAAGAACATTTGATTTGTAGAAAAAGTTCCCAAATCCTGCGGAAGAACTTCCGGTACTGAATAACACAGTTCTCAACGCCGAAGTTTCGCGCATCGATTACAACGTTCCTCATGAAGACTTACACGTTGTTACTGCGAATGGAGATAGATATGCAGCTGATCATGTAATCGTTACCGTATCTTTGGGTGTTTTGAAGTCTGACCATCGGACTCTCTTTAATCCACCGTTACCGGATGCGAAAGTCAATGTCATCAAGGTGGAACAAAGTTCTTCCATACCTGAGAAATACTCGTCTGGACAAATGCAAATTGAGCAAAAATGTATTTTTTAGGGTCTTGAAATTGGATCTGTGGCGAAGATTTATTTACTTTATCCCGAACCATGGTGGGACGCGTCTGCAGAAATGACTGTATATTCATTTCATTGGACTGAGGAAGACAAACACGAGTTTGCAAATGATGTTTGTTTTTAATTGGATACTTTACACGTGGAATCAGAATTTAGTCAATTGAGTAAATTGGGATTTGTGTTTTGTATTCTTATCATAGCCGGAGAAATCTTGGATGTTGGGATTGTTCAGTATAATTCCCATTGAACATAGACCTCGTTTGCTCTGCTGTTGGCTCGCTGGACCTCATGCTCGAGAAATGGAAAGTCAACCGGAAGAACGTGTTTTTAATCAGACGAAAGAGTTTCTGCGTCGGTTTTTGGGAAATACTGTTAATCTGACTGAACCATCGGCCATGTTCAGGTAAAAGGACAATTATTCTTGTAATTGTAGCACTTTCTAGCTAATTCTTACTTGATGTAATTTTTTTCTTAGGAGTCAATGGTTCACCAACAAACATTTCAGAGGTACCTATAGTTACAGAAGTCTTGCTACTGAACGTTCTGGTGTGATGGCAGTGGATCTTTCAGAACCAATAATCGAGCAGGACAAACCAGTAAGTTAAACATCAATCTCCTTGATTCTACAGAAATCCTTAAATACAGACTACCTCAAATATTGTCTACTGTTTAGAATGATGTAACAAATCATTATTCAATTTTTCCCCAGGTGATCTTGTTCGCCGGTGAGGCAACTTCACCACACTATTATTCAACGGTTCATGGCGCTATTGGTTCAGGATGGCGAGAAGCGGACAGATTGATTAACTTGTACACCGCACGCAAATCCAAAGCAGCAATTGAGACTCCCTAAAATGTCTCTCATTTGGCAATGATTTAAATTTAGGCATCAGAGTCCAAAATGTTCTTAAAAAATTCAGTCTAAGCTTGTCGGGCCTGTATGTCTTTAAGATTGAAGTAAAGCACTTATCGATGATAATATATATGGACATATTCAACAACTATACTATAATCGCCATTAAAAGCGAATTGTTTTCATTTTCTATGGCAACAATGTTGTACCTAGATACTCATCATAGATTAAAAATGTCGGAATGGATCATCCATACCATATGACCCACGATATTAAGACATATCTTATTAATGAAATAGCATTAATCTCAACACGATAAATAGTTATCTTGACATTGAACATCGCACAACGGTAGTAAAATATTGGCTGGCACAGAGAGTCGTTTCCTGATTGCGAAATTGCTCAGTCGGACGAGACCCATTTTCATGTATAGACCTAGATTGGAGCTAATATTCGCTCGATCGTGAATACGCTATGCTTCGCCACGCGATACTCGTGGCTTGCTGCTGCTTTTTCCAAGCTTACGGGACGATCAGGGATTCTCCGAGAATCGTTATCATTGGAGCTGGTGCATCAGGAATAGCCGCAGCTTCCCGTCTTCTACAAAATGGATTTGAGAACGTCACGATTCTTGAAGCGGAGAAAAGAATCGGCGGTCGAGTGTACACCACTAAATTCGGTGAGTTTTAATCATCGCTTTCTCATTTTGTTTTGTTGAGTGAATTTATTCAATCTGATTTTAATTTTTCAACCAGGTGATTATTGGGTTGATGTTGGAGGTCAATGGGTACAAGGAGAGGAAGATAACGTTTCCTATGAACTCGCCTGGCGTTTAGGTCTTATCGAGCACTGGAGTATTGGGAGAAGTGCGAAATTTGTCAGCTCGTCGGGCATCTCGTTACCGGAAGTTATCGCCAATGATTTGATAGATTTCTATTTCAATGTCACCGATGAGGGACCACCGGATGAATACTTGAACAGAACGAATGGAGAATATTATGAGCTCAGGTAAATGAAATGTACAATTAACAATTGTCGTTTATCATTGTCACTATATTTCTTCCAGATTTAAGGAACGTTTCGACACTTATCCGGAAATATCAAAGGATCAACAAAAATCGTTGGTCAACATGTTTGACTTGTTCCAAATGACCTCGGACGCTGGAGACAGTTGGTTCAATGTATCTGTGAATCATGAATATGTTGAATGCAAAGGGGACCAAGCGATGAATTGGAAGGACAAAGGATATGGCATGATTCTTGATATTTTGATGGTTTGTCTTCTTTCCTTCTTTTATGTTTTTTACAGTCGATCTTAGAAGTAATGAATCATTGACTTTTGCAGAAAAAATATCCAGATCCAACTAAGGAACTCCCGGTCATTAATATGACTGTACTTAACACCGAAGTTTCGCAAATAGATTACAACGTTCCTCACGGTGTGATACGAGTCTTTACGAAAAGTGGGAAGGAATATCAAGCTGAGCATGTGATTGTGACGACCTCCCTCGGTGTCTTGAAATCTGACTATGAAACGCTCTTCAATCCTCCATTACCAGAAATGAAAGTCAATGCGATCAAGGTTTACATATCCTCTTCTCTTGGATTTTATGAAAATTAAAATTCAATACTGATTAAAAATTAAATTCTTTACAGGGTCTTCAATTCGGGAATGTAGCAAAAATATTTTTATTTTACCCTGAACCCTGGTGGGGAAATGAAGTGTTCAAGGAGTTTCTAAATTTTTATTGGACCGAGGAGGATAAAAACGAATTTGCGAATGATGTTTGTATTGTAAAGGTACACTGTACTTATACTCAACTGATTATCGTGACACTCAAAATCTCATTCTGTTTCAGCCAGAAAAATCGTGGTTATTGAGTTTGGTCACGGTCGTCGGGGTTGAACACAAGCCTCGATTACTCAGTTGCTGGTTAGCAGGACCTCATGCTCGCGAAATGGAATCTATTCCAGAAGACCGTGTCTTCAGTCAGATAAAAGAAATTCTTCATCGGTTCTTGGCAAATATTTACAATGTTACTGAACCTTCTTCAATGCTGAGGTAAATATGGTGAAAATAATGTACAATATTTCTCTTACAGATATTAATCCAGCGTTTTTAATCATTTCCAGGAGTAAATGGTTCACGAACAAACACTTTAGAGGTACCTGGAGCTACCGAAGTCTTGAGACAGAGCGTTTAGGTGCTATGGCTATTGATCTTCAAGAACCAATAATGCATGATGGAAATCCTGTAAGTTTTGAGAATCTGTGTAACGATAGTCGCTGACCAAACCCAAACCCAAATATGTACTCTTCATTTTTCAACAGCTTGTTCTGTTCGCTGGTGAGGCAACATCCACGAAACATTCCTCAACCGTTAACGGTGCGATCGGTTCTGGCTGGCGCGAGGCAAACAGACTGATAAAACTTTATGGTCGTCAGAAGACATCGAAGAAACAAGTCAATAAACGAGATACGTCTTCGTTAGTCAACTTGGTAATTCCATAACAAATTGTAGAATAACACATTGGAAACCACTATTGTACATCATCGTGAGAAATGATAGTAAACAATTAATTAAATGGGATTGACTGTATCTAATTAGCTGTACTTATTGTCATAGTTGTCTTGTTTCTGTAAACGTAGAAGTACTTCGAATACACAGTGTCATAGAATCTTTAGAATAATGTTTCAAAAGCTGGAAAATATATAGTTTCAAGCAGTACCAATGTATTTCTGTTGAGATTTTTTAAGGCGGGTCTATAAGGTGTCGACCAAAAGTTTTAAAACTCTGCTGGGAACTCTAACGGATTACTAAACATATTTTCTAATAAATCTACAGGAATAGATGAAGGTTGTTCTCGTAACAAACTTTACATAATCGAACGATGGAAGATATATGCTTTTTTATCTAAAACTACAGACGCAACATTGCTGATTGCTGAGATTCTTGATCTAACGTATGGTGAAGTGGCATAGATTTCTACACAGCTAGACATTGGATCAGAGGCAGATTGTTGTTGGTGGAAAAGACATTCAACCAGATGTATATAAGGATCGATCAACGCTGATGTCACTGCATTAGGACGTTAGGAAAATGTCGCGGTTCGCGATATTCGTGACTTGTTTCTGTTGTGTGTTTCAAGTAGAGGCAACCAAAAAAGATGCTTCAAAGATCATTATTATCGGCTCGGGTGCTGCAGGCATCGCCGCCGGTACCCAACTTTTACTGCATGGATACGACAACATAACTATTCTTGAAGCAGAGAATAGAATCGGAGGAAGGCTCTATACAACTCAAATCGGTAAATTACGTTCTTATAGTAGCAACGACTTTGTTCCATCACACACGTAACAAATCTTTAATTGGAACTTGTTTGTGTTTTTTAGGTGGATACCCGGTAGATATTGGGGCTCAATGGGTGCATGGAGAAGAAAACAATCAGGTTTTTGAAATGGTTTGGCCTCTAGGACTTCTCGAAAGATCGACTAAGATAATCGTCAAAATGTTCAGTTCTTCGGGTGAAAAAATGCCTGATCTTGTGGGAAACAAGTTACTCGATTATTTTAATGAAGTAATGGACATGGAGATACCGGAAGAATACAAGAATAAATCAGTAGGCGATTGGTTCCAGCTAAAGTAAGCAGAGAAGTTGTGAATCCGAGATAAATTATGCAGAATCAATGCTTTCAATCTTTGCTTCTAGAATGAATGAATATTTCGAAGCCCACCCGGAAATAAAGCAGGAACAACGAGATCCCTTGCTACGTATGATGGATTTGATGGATATGTCTATGCAGGGTGCAGATAGTTGGTTCAATGTCACTCTAGCATCCAAATACATTATTAGCAAAGGCGACCAGCTTATTAACTGGAAGGAGAGAACTTATGGCACCATTATAGATGTTTTGCTGGTTTGTATATCATAAAAATATCGCACTAAGTAGAAAAGTAAGTTTAAACATTACTTCATTACTCTAACACTATTCTAACAAAACTTGTAAACTTTATAGAAAAGATTTTCGAATCCTGCTGAAGAACTTCCATTTGTTAACAAGACTGTTCTCAATACGGAAGTTACTCTAATCAATTACGATAATCCCAATGGAGTAATACATGTGACAACTGCGAATGGAGACGAGTATTACACTGATCATGTTATCGTTACTCCATCACTGGGTGTGATGAAAGCGAACTACGAGAAATTATTCAATCCTCCGTTATCGTCCACGAAAGTCAATGCCATCAAGGTTGGTCCTGTTTTTCCTACTTTGTGATAGAAGGAAAAGAACATCATTGAAAGTAATAATCATATTTTTTCCAGAATATTCATTACGGAAGTGTGTCGAAAATTTATTTGTTCTATTCGGAACCATGGTGGACAAGTTCCAACTCATCGTTCACCGTCCACTTCTTTTGGACGGCCGAAGATAGGAAGGAACTTTCGAAAGATGTTTGTAACGAATATCTACCTAGGCATGGACATTTAGATGCAAAGAGTCAAATTATTCAATATTGCTATTATATCTTCAGCCGAAAAAAGCGTGGATTTTGGGTATATTCGAGATCATTGAGACTGAGCACAAGCCAGGATTACTGTGTGTCTGGATGACTGGACCTTATGCACGAGAAATGGAAACTGTACCGGAAGCAGATGTCTTGACTGAAGTGAAAGCTACCTTGCATCGATTTTTAGGACATGAGTATAATCTCACTGAGCCAACGGAAATGTTGAGGTAACAATCTTCGACTCTCAAACCATCACTTTGTACGTAAACGTTTAATCGTGTTCTTACACATTCTCAGGAGTACGTGGTACACCAATAAACATTTCCGAGGCACTTACGGTTATAAAAGTGTCGAATCGATACGTTCAACTGCAAGTCGCGAACACCTCGCAGAACCTATTATAAAAGATGGATATCCCGTGAGTCAAATATTAATTTGAGCTCGCTCAAATCGACCATTTCGAAAATAATTGTTTTCCCATTTTCTTCAGCGGGTTTTATTTGCTGGCGAGGCAACATCTATACACCAATATTCCACGGTTCATGGAGCGATTGGCACAGGCTGGCGAGAAGCTGATAGATTAATAAAATATTACAACGATCACAGCTCCGAGACATCAACGACTGTGGCCCCATGAAACTTTCTCTGCTCAATAATTAATGATTAACCCTTTGAGCTTTAAGGACGCATATATGCATCAGCCTATGCGTCTGCGGACCACATAAGTTTGAAAGTACTCAGGTCTCAAAGGGTTAAAAGAGATGTACATTGGAGTATCGAACTTTATCAAAAACTTGGTCATCTGTACGTTTAAAAAATTGAAACTATCACATATCGAAACCAAGTATAGAAATATCCACGCTGCGAAGAAAAACAATTGCTTATTAAATATATCTTCCAAAAAATTTCCAAGATAAATAGATGGAGGTCAATCTCATAACAACCTTTACATAATCGAACGATAGTAATGTATATTCTTTTAACTAACATCACAGACATAATAGTACTGATACGTAAAGTTCCATCGGCCAGATGGAACCTTGACCCAACGTGGTATCAGACCATCCAAGTTTGTGCATAGCTGCGCATTCTATTATCACCAGATTTTCACCGGTACAAAAGATATTCAGCCGGGTGTATATAAGGAGCGATCAGTGCTGATACCATTGCATAAGGACAAGATGTTGCTGTACGCGATATTGGTGACTTGTTTCTGCTGCTTATTTGAAGCACAGGCAACGGAAAAAGATCCTTCGAAGATCCTTATTATTGGATCGGGTCCTGCAGGCATAGCCGCTGGTACACATCTTTTGCAGCATGGATACGACAACATAACTATTCTTGAAGCGGAGAATAGAATCGGAGGCAGAGTCTACACAACACAATTAAGTAAATAGCCTTTATGTAGCAGGAACAACTGTTCCATTATTCTTATAACAACTACTTGATTCTAGTCTGTTAAATTTTTGTATTTTTTTAGGTGGATACTCGGTGGACCTTGGAGGCCAGTGGGTTCATGGAGAAGAGAATAATATAGTGTTCGAAATGGCCTGGCCTCTAGGCATTCTCGAAAGATCAACCGAGAGATCCTTCGCGGTGTTCAGCTCCTCTGGTGCTAAAATTCCTGAAGCTGTGGGAAGCGACTTGATGAAATATTATTTCGATTTAGGAGACGCGGATGTACCGGAGGAATATAAGAATCAATCTACGGGAGAGTGGTACACGAACAAGTGAGCGGACACATTGCAAATCTGAAACGTATTAGCCAGAATATTTCAATGTTTGCAAATCTTCGTTTTTAGATTGACAGAGTATTTCAACGCCCATCCAGACATCAAACCGGAACAACGAGAACCCTTGTTGAATATGTTAAATTTACTGGAATTATCTCTGGACTCTGCCGACAGTTGGTTCAACGTAACTGCGTTAGACGATTACATTGAATGCAAGGGTGATCAACTTATTAATTGGAAGGAAAGAGGATATGGCACAATTATAGATATGTTGCTGGTTTGTTTATCACAAATATTTCATACGAGAAAGCAAATGAACTTGCAGTGTTTTCATGTGGTTTAATAGACTTTATGAATTCTCCAGAAAAAGTTTCCACATCCTGAAAACGAACTACCTTTTGTGAACAAGACCGTTCTCAATGCAGAAGTTACGCAGATCAATTATGATAATCCTGATGGAGTAGTACGTGTGATAACGGCAAACGGGGACCAGTATTCCGCCGATCATGTCCTCGTTACTCCATCACTAGGTGTCTTGAAGGCAGATTATGAAACTCTATTTCATCCTTCGCTATCGGATGAGAAAATTAACGCTATCAAGGTTCGCCGAGTTCTCTTTTACTTTATAATGGTAATGCAAAATTGAAATTAATCAACATTGATAGTAATCATCATATTTTGTAGAATATTCAATATGGAAGTGTGTCCAAGATTTATTTGTTCTACCCTGAACGATGGTGGCCAAACGACGATACAATGTTTACCGCTAACTTCTTTTGGTCGGACGAAGATAAGAAGGAAATGTTGAAAGATGTTTGTATCAAATGTTTATCTTGGATGAAAATTCAATATGTAAAGGATGGAATTGTACAATATTTCTGGTATATTTTCAGCCAAAAAAAGCGTGGATTTTGGGCATGCATTCTGCAATCGAAGTTGAACACAAGCCAGGATTACTGTGTTGCTGGTTAACTGGACCTTATGCCAGAGAAATGGAAAGTATACCGGAAGCAGATGTCTTTACTGAAGTGAAAGCTACGTTACATCGATTTATGGGAAACGGGTATAATCTTACTGAACCAACTGAAATGCTGAGGTAAATCTTCAAGTTACAAACTTATTATCACATTGTACACAAACATTCATTCTCAACTTTGTACATTCGCAGAAGTACATGGTATACCAACAAACATTTCCGAGGCACTTATAGTTATAATAGTCCTGAAGCAGTACATTTAGGTGCGATACGAGATCGTCTTGCAGAACCAATTACAAAGGACGGAAAACCCGTGAGTTACTAATTATTTTGGTTAACTCTAAAATGTTCATTTGGAAAATAATTATCTTTCTTTTTGCTTTAGCGAGTTTTATTTGCTGGTGAAGCAACCTCCACACACCAATATTCCACGATTCATGGTGCAATTGGCTCAGGTCGAAGAGAAGCTGACAGATTGATGAAATATTATGCCGATCAAGAGCGTACATAATATTGTATTATATTACAATAAATAACGAACATAGACTCAAAATGAGATTTACGTATACTTCCAAGAACATGGTCCCTCACAAGCCTCTCGCATCTAGTCTAAATATAATTAGCCTTAATATTTATTATCTTCGTCCTCCGTTGTTGAAAAAATAGTCAACTCGATTTCATACATATCTCAGTGGTCATCTAATCTGGTAACAAGTAAATCGTCAATGCGAAACGATTTGTTGCCGAGTCTTTAGACGCGAACCTTTACGACATTGATTCCTAGAGTGTACAAGTGTTTTTAATTATAACTTAACTGATTAGTCGCTATCTTTTCGGTCAGCTGAATCTTGACCCAACATGGTCTCTGACGCAATATGTTTCCACACAGTTACGATAATTATCTTTAGAATGTTTATAAGGCATATAATATGTTTCCATACAGTTACGATAAATTGTCTTTAAAACGTTTATAAGCCGTAGTCAATACTGATATCATATCATTAGAAAAACATGCTACGGCATACGATAGTCGTTGTTTGCTGGTGTTTGTTTCAAGTACAGGCAACCGTAAAAGATGTCCCGAAAGTCGTAATTATCGGATCCGGTGCAGCGGGCATAGCCGCAGGTACACGTCTCTTAGAGAATGGATTCAGCAACATAACGATTTTGGAAGCTGAGAATAGAATCGGTGGAAGAGTTTACACAACGCAATTCGGTACATCACTTATTTCAACACTGGCTATGATTTTCGACTATCTTCCTTGTAGAAAATCTTTGACTCAAGATCCTGTGTTTTTGTCATCTTCTTTAGGTGGATACCAGGTGGATCTTGGAGGCCAGTGGGTCGATGGAGAAGAGAATAATGTAGTCTTCGAAATGGTTTGGCCTCTTGGACTTCTCGAGAAATCGAGTAGTGTGCCAGATGTCCAAACTTTCAGCTCATCGGGTTATAAAATGCCCGAAGCTATTGCCAACAATTTCTACGCATTTTTCTTCAATATGACTGAAACAGAAGTACCGGAGGATTATAAAAATCTAACCATCGGAGATTTGTACACGCGCAAGTAAGCAGATGCATTGTGGTTGAGAGACAAATGATCCAGGGCGTTGCAATATCTCCAATCTTCGTTTCCAGATTTACCGAGTATTTTGAAAGCCACCCTGACATAAAGCAGGAAGAACGAGGACCCTTGCTGACTATGATGAATTTGATGGAAATGGCTCAGGATGCTGCGGACAGTTGGTTTAACGTCACTTTGTACAGCGATCAGATTGACTGTAAAGGAGACAAACTCATTAATTGGAAAGATAGAGGATACAGTACAATCATCGATATTTTGCTGGTTTGTAAATTATTCAAATGTTGCATAGTAAACTAAGATCAAGTTTCAAAGTCTGAATTGGTTTCAATACGTTTTCTTAAATTTACAGAAAAAATTTCCCAATCCTGTTGAAGAACTTCCATTCATGAACAAGACTATTCTGAATGCAAAAGTTTCGCAAATCAAGTACAACAATTCTGATGGAAAAGTACGAGTACTGACAGAAAATAGAGACGAGTATTTGGCTGATCATGTCATTTTTACTCCATCACTGGGTGTCTTAAAGGCTGATCATGAGAAATTATTCGATCCTCCCCTACCGGAAGTGAAGATCAACGCAATCAAGGTTTGTACAAATTATTATTCTGTACTGTAGGTGTCATAATATTTCTGTAATTCTTACGTCCAAGAATCCATTTTTGCAGGGCTTCCAATTTGGAAGTGTGGCCAAAATTTATTTGTTCTTTCCTGATCCATGGTGGCCAAAAACCAACGAATTCTTCGCCCTCAATTTCTACTGGACGGACGAAGATAGAAAAGCATTTGCGAGAAATGTTTGTATCCAATCTCAGCATTGAATGAAATGAATCTGTAAAGGATTCAATTGGACTATATTTGTATCCGATTTCCAGTCACAAAAATCGTGGCTCTTGGGGGCGTATGGTGTCTATGGCGTTGAACACAAGCCGAAATTACTGTGTATGTGGGTCGTCGGTCCTCAAGCTCGAGAAATGGAGACCCTGCCGGAAGAAAGGCTTTTGAGTGATATAAAAGAATTTTTCCATCGATTTTTAGGAAATCATTATAATCTTACCGAGCCAACGGAGTTGTTGAGGCAAATTTACACATTTGATATCTTGTAGTTATACTTCTTAAGCCCAAGCATGTTGTTAATCTGAAATAATTGCAGGAGTCAATGGTATACCAACAAACACTTCCGAGGTACTTACAGCTATCGAAGTCCTGAGACTGCTCGTTTAGGTGCAATTCCCAGTGATCTTGCAGAACCTATAATTGAACAGAACAAACTCGTGAGTCAAATATTTTCTCTATATTGTAATCCTATTGTAATTTAGAGCCAATAATTTCTTCATTCTTTTCAGCAAATTTTGTTTGCTGGCGAGGCAACCTCCCTGCACCAACCCGGAATGGTTCATGGTGCGATTGCTACGGGCTGGCGCGAAGCAGATAGATTGATCAACTTGTACGCTAAGAACAAGTGAAAGATGGTAATGGAAGGAAGCCCATAAAATGCTTCGTCTAATAAAAATATTATTCTCCATTAGCCATACTCAAACTATATCGTATCTTCCTTTATTCAAAAATGTAGTATGGCATTCGTGAACAGTCTTTTGCTATACAGTTTGCTTGGAGAATACAGAAAAAATAGCAATATAAAAGCTCTGTCTTATTCGTTAACGTGATGACGTAGAAAATTCAGTGCTTGCGCTGTGCCAGTGTCGTAAGCACCGTGTGTCGTGGAGTAAAAGTGTTCGTGCGTGGCTTCTCCGGCAAACATAAGAATGGGAAGTTGCTGTAAAGATAAAGAAGCGTGTATAATATTTCGAACGTAATGAAAAATTCTCCTCGTCAATTTGTGTAATTTGCAAATACCTTCCGTTTGTTTTCACGATGAACCGTTTGCCAAACCGGTTCGGCCAATGAAGCTGGAGAAATATTTGGCTCGTCGCATTTCGTTGGTATGTGACTGTAAGCGCCCCTAACGTATTTGTTAGCGTTCCATCTCGTTCTCACACATCTCTTGGCAGCGGGAATATTATGTCTATTCAGAAAACTTCGAAGCGCTTCGACACAATCATTCGCAACTTCTTCCTCGGACAATTTTTCGATAACGTAGGCACCGTGTCCGCCAACCCAACCGAGAAGAACCGCTCGATGATCCTCCAAAATGTCGAAGCCCGTCAAGTCGCGAAGCCACGATGTAGATTTATCGCCATTTTTATAATTCATTTTACGATCGTTCGATCTACGCCATACCATTTGAAATCCTTTCGTTCCACTCTCCCACCAAGGGTCGCCAAAATCAAGAAAAATTTTGTTTATTAGACCGAAGCCCAAACAATCTATGGCTCGTCTGTGCATCGTCGGTAATTCGGGAACGAACATGCCGTAATGATTCTCTTTTAAATATCCAAGTGAACTCGTGACTATAACGCAGTCGGTGAGAATACGCTCATTGTCAGCGAGCGTTACGACTAGCTGCTTCGACTTCTCACTGTCTATATTTGTGTCTCTTCGCCATTCTATCTTTTTCACAGGACTCTCGAGACGTAGTTTCGTGCGATTAAGGTTTTCCCCTATGTGCTTCGTCAATGAACTGTATCCTTTCTTAAATATGAGATGTTCAGGACCTCCGACGAACTGAAAAAAAATGAAGATCAGTAAATGTCGACAGATGACTAATTAAGAAAATCTCATATTGTTCGACTCACTCGAAATTTTCCCCAATATTTCGTCGACAACTCCTCAAGATTAAAGCAGGCATTGTCGATCATAAGAAATTTGACATTCCAATCGAATAGTTCTTCGTACATTCGTCTCTTAGCAGCTGACTCGTTTTTAGATTGACGATATTTATGCATTTGGCCTCGCAATACTTTGCCAATGTTCTCCAAGCAATTGGGTTCGACGTCCGAGTACGCGTATTTCTCGCAATCTTCCAGTGTATCGCGCACGAGATCATCAATCTCGCTCACGAGATGTTGATCCATTCGCTTGCCATCGTCGCGTACAAAAATTCCTTCGCCCTCACTGGATTCCGTTTCAGAC
The DNA here is from genome assembly GCA_964007305.1 of Netelia melanura. Taxonomy (NCBI): domain Eukaryota; kingdom Metazoa; phylum Arthropoda; class Insecta; order Hymenoptera; family Ichneumonidae; genus Netelia; species Netelia melanura. Next base: position 7,112,120 of record OZ023254.1, on the reverse strand, counting down.
AGAAGATCATGCTCCTTCGCCAATTTTCCTAGATTGCTCGCATCACCGTGTAAAAATTGTGCACCTGTTTCTATCCAACCGTCGTTCCAAGCTATCGAACCAATTCTACCGCCAATATGATCTTGAGCTGAAAAAATGAAAACTTGTTTGAAACTCGCAATTAACTTCACCAATGTTATTGGACAATCGTGTTTTACCTTCGAATAGAATGTAATCTTCAAAGTTGTGATCCTCCAGTGTCTTAGCTGCTGCTAATCCGGCAATTCCTGCACCGATGATAACGAGTCTCGTTCTTTCGCATATCGCAGCATCGCTTCTTCGAGCCCGATCCATTGTTCCTGCTCTATCGAAATTCTTAGCCATCTGCCTTAACCATTTAAGCATAGCTTTCCGTGACACGTAAATAGTGCAATTAATATTTATGAAAGATAAATTCTCAGTGCTGAGCCCCAGAGTGTAGTGAAATACAATGTTATCTATCAATTAAACTTTTCTTTTTAAGATTAATTTTACTTGTGTTTTTCATATTTTGTGTTTGCTCACATTTTAAAGAAATACAAGTTTTAAATCAAGATTCATGGAGAGAATTATCATTCAAAGGAAATACAGAACCAATCTTGTGCATAAAGCGTGCTTTTATTCACAATACTTTTCCTTCTCTTGTTTTACTTCCCGATAACCCAGCTACAATTAATCATAACTACTTCTAATTTCTAATGCTACGTTTACAGTATACAAATTTGTTGGCTTTACCGTCCTCCATTTACAATGAAGTTTGTAGTCTTTGGTTAGAGATGAGACTTTAATTGCCTAAGAATTAAAAAAGCAGGCAAATCAATTTAGGTATGATTTATAATATATTTTATGTGTCTTGGATTTAACGCGAGGAAAATCAAATATCTTCGAAGAACTAACTCGCGTGATTTTAAAGGAAACAATAGATGTGAGAGTTCATGAGCCCCGAAGCGTCGAGCAAATAAATATCGAATACTTATTGTTATAAGATTGTTTGTATGAAAGGAGGGCAAATAACAAAAATTTCAAAGACGTTGACTGCGAAATTATTTGTAAAGAATATTAATGATTTTACCTGTAATAGTGCAGAATTCGGTTCGCTTCGCGATAACCAGTCTCGATTGCACCGTGTACCGTGGAATAGTAGTGATCGTGCGTTGCCTCACCAGCGAAAAGTATTGCCTGGATTTAACGAGGCACATTATCACGATTGAAGTATTAAGTAAAACACCGACCCATAGGGAAAACCAAGGGGAGATTGACCAATTATTCTTCATGAATATTTTAGTTACCTTCCAACGAGTACTATATGCATATGCATAGATTGTGCTGATCTCAGTTACGATTTTCTCAAGGATTTAATTTTTAGATAATATTAGGAAATTGATCAAACTTTCTTGGTCTATCATTTGTGTAATTTAGGAAATGATGATCGATCATACTAACTGGTTTATTACTCTTATCGAGTATCGGCTGAGCCAAGTCGCTCGCCCAAACATTCAGTTGATCAGCAGGCATGCTTCGATAACTGTAGCATCCCCGAAAATGTGGATCCGAATACCATTTCGATCTGCCAAAAAATAAATACTCGTATAAGTCTCGGCAAATTATGGTCGCATTATTTGTTTACATATAGTTTGCACTTTCAGGAACGAGGATATAATTTTGTAAAAAATTACTTAATAATGCGATCGGGTCTCGGTATATTGTAAATCTTTCCTAAAAATTTCTCCAATAATTCATAAACTTCGTTCTTCACAGTCTCATCTGATAATTTTTCCATATGCCTTGCAGATTCGCCAACTATCCAGCCACACAATACTCTGGGCTGATAATCGACCGTGAAAAATTGAAATATATCACAGAGCCAGCGTTTTTCCTGCGAATAGATATAATTGATGTGAAAATTTGTTATCCTTGACAACTTCTTATCAATTTGGAGCTTTCACGCAATCCATACCTGTCCGTTGTTGTCTAAAAATTCTTGTTTGTCGTACTTGGACCACAAGAGGCCAAAACCAGCTGAATCTTCTGGCCACCATCGTTGTGGAAATTCGAGGAATATTTTGGCAACAACTCCTATACCCAGACCCTGTTTTTTTTTAATTTTCAATGAACTACAATTGCATTTTACTTGAAAATATAGCTTAGTACAAAGCTTTGTACACACCTTTATAGAAAGCTGCTTCTTTTCCGGTAGGGGAGGTAGAAACATCGTCAAATGTTTTTCTTTAAGTACGCCAAGCGACGCTGTAAATATAACATGAGTTGCCGGATATAATTCACCATCGCTCGTTTTCACAACTACCTCGTTGCCCGAGCTACTGTCTATACAGGCGACTTCCTTGCCAAAGATAATTTTGTCCATTACAGGCAAGGCCATTTGAGGATTTGGATATTTCCGCTGAAAAAGATTAAAAGTATAAATAAATACTATAGAAATTGAACACAAAGAGGTCAGATTAATTGATCTATGTACCATTAATAAATCAAATACAGTCTTGTATCCACGATCCTTCCAATTTAACAGAAGATCACCATCGCAGGACAAATATTCTGTCAAGCCACGTGCCGAAACGTCGAACCACGTGTCGCTGCATTGTATAGAATTGTCGAAATGATGCATCCACTCCAAAAACTCTTCGGCTCTTGCGTCATCGGTGAAACGATTATTTTTCAGATACTTATAGAATCTATTTGGAAATGAAAAAAGAATAATTATTCACAGTACGTTATATCAATTTTGTTGTTTCCTTATTTTCACAAGCATGTACAATCTTGTCGCGTTTTGAATTTGCGCGCTAATGCTAAAGCATGATATGCCACCTGATTTGTGATATGAGTCACTAACTTCCATAGCCTTGAGACAAATTGTGGAGGGGGATTGTCATAGCTTCTTACATGAGCAGTTATATTGTAGATTGTATTCAGTGATTCCAGTGTGATACAGCCATACAGTATAATTAATATACACAAATATTGTTGATAACATATTGTGACAAATATTGCGACTTTTCTTCATCCAAATAATGGCCATGAAACGGTAGGATACAGCGTGCAATGGGAATAAAATTGCAATATAAGACATGGAAAATATAAGTATTTTGTAAAGAGGCTGAGATCAATTTTGTGTACAGGAAAGTTGATCCAGTTTTGGAGAACCTTAGAAACGAAGTTGATGGTCCACCAAACTTGGACACTTTAGCTCTGAACGCACAACGTTTAACAGCGAATGTACACGCGGCCTATCTTTTCGAGAATGAAGGTATGCCAACGTTACGTCAACTGTGCTTGTTCCTTAGTGCTACAGCAACTGGAAAAATTTACAGCGGATGGCAGGAGTTCGGTGCTCGTTTAGGTCTCTCGATGGAGCAAATACAAGTAATTGAATATAGAGAGGCGTTATAAGAATTTTATCAAAACGTTCATGGATCGAATGGTGATTTAACAAAATATATTTCAGTGCATAGAATACGATTTCAAGGGATTGCAAGATCCCACTTATTACGTCCTATTGTCATATGTGCAATCAACGGAATCCACTTTGGACAAGATACTCATAGCTCTCCAGGAAATTGGACGTTTGGATGTTATCAATAGAATACACGAGAGTATGAGCACTTTTATCAACTGCTTGGATCTCAAGGAACATATCGATGGTATACAATCTGTTATTTCTCCTCAATTTGTATTCAGATAATAATTATCCATGATATATTAGAGATACAACGACCTAGTTGCATACCACGAGCGCCGCTTGTTCTCAGTCCACCAATAACTTTGAAAGGTGAATTACAAACTAGATGCCTCGATAGTTTGAACAACTCCAACGAATCTGCACAATCTGACTCTCACGGTGGATTGAAAAAAGTATGCTTTTAAACAACGAGACAACATTTTCTTACGACGAAAAATGTGAAGTTTTGTTAACAATATTGTTATATTTCAGTCAGCACCGTATTATGGAAGTATAGTGATGCTCACTTATGCAGATGATGGCGCAATTACTGCCAAAAATATTGCAAAAATATTCAGAGCTAAAGAGCCTAAAATTGGAGTTCTTATTCTTCAAGAACAGGAAAAGCACGTTTACAGGAGGGCAGAGGAATTCGTGGACGATTGTTTCAAACAGGTGAGACGTTTGATGTGGCATCTTTGAATGAATTCAGAAAGAACTATTAGAATCATAAATAGGTAGATGTAAATAAGTACCGGTTTCATTAAGTTAAAAAAACACAGGTGAACTACATTATTCCAATATTGACCAAAGGATATATAGAGCATCTAAATGGCCCTCCAAATATGGATATTTCTGTACGAAATTCTCTCAATTCAAAGTATTTGAGGTACATATATTCCCTCTTGCGATTCGAATATGCCAAGAATAACTGTTGCAACAACAGGGTAAGGTAAATATCACTGGCACAGATTACGTTTATAATTGCATCGAAATATCAGATTTTATTGAAGAATAAATAATTAACTGTGTTCTATTTTTCAAAGATGTATAGTACCAGAAGTCGAAGTGGCAACCGTGATAAAATCAGACCTCCATCCTACGCTACAAGCATGGTTCAGAGAAGTTGACATCGATGCATTCACAGACAATATATTACTAAGAAAAATATAAATTATATTTATTATCAGAAAGCACTCACTCTTTGGTAAAGTACTCCCCGTATGATCCTTCTGCATCCTTTAGCTCTTCCGTAACTCTATTGGTAATCTCGTAATATAATTTCCACACATCGGTAGTCTCTCTGGGCGAAACTAATTGCCCTCTGGCATCGACGAACGCGTGTTTGTTAAAATCATTTATTTTGTCAGAAGACGAAAGCAAATCATGAGCAGCAGCAAGATTGTAGACTACATTCTGATTTTCACCATGGACCCATTGACCTCCGAGGTCTATGACATTGTCAGCTGGAGAAAAAACTATGTTGGATTATAATTTCTCACTTGCAGTGTCATTTCGTCCAATTAACAAAAATTGCATATCTAGAAATTCACGTTAATTGTGTATTATGTTATATACACATATCGCATGAACATATCATGATGCAGATAAGAAAGAAAATTTCAACAACCCTGGGTTTGCTTTAAGAAACCGAAGTTAAATTTAGAAAGTACCGATAATTTATGAGTCTTGTTGAAAACAAAATATTCTGACAGCTGTAAAAAGAATACAAGAATATGGGCATTTCAAATTTTATAACAAAATCTGTCAATGAGTATAAACACCGATACGGAAGGTTGGTACAGTCATTGGCCATTTCACAGTAATCGAATCTTTATGTAGAGAAAGACAATTGAACTACTATTTTCGTCGTCTGCTTAGACGGCATATGAGTGAACGCAACATGTTCTAAAATGACAACCGATTGTTTGAAATGAAATATCGAACATACCAAACTCCACAGTATGAAGCCTACCACCTATTCGGTTCTTAGCCTCAAGTATCGTTACATTTTCGAAGCCTTCATGAATTAACCGACAAGCAGCGGAAAACCCGGCTGCACCGGCACCTACAATCACTATCTTGGGCTCTTTCAGCATGTTATTTTCTTTGTTTCTTCGTAAACTTGCGATTAATTTAGCGTGATTACAAAGATCGGTGACACTACTACTGCGGCATTACGTTGTAAAATGAAACGGGAATCGATACTATGGAACTGCTTAATCTAATCTGATAACCGAAGTTTTTTCATGCATGATTTGTGATCCAAAATCCGCCCCCGTACTCTGAGAGTAGGGGACATTTTTTAGGTCACTGACGTTTGCAGCAGAATTATACAAAACCAATGTCCCTAGACGAGAGTTGACTACAATGCGACTTGCGATTATATTGATAAAATAAATCGCTATCTACAGTACATGGAATGAAGTCACGCGAGTTTGTAAACAAAATTTCGGAAAATTCTGGTAAATGCCAGTTAATGCGAGTCGGGTAGGGTAATGTGCCGAATAAACAATTCTTGATGTGAATATCAAAACTAATAGTCGTCGGCTATGTTCATGGAGCTTCAAAAAACCCTATATAGGTAATCCCTTAAAAATATTTTATTCTGAACGTACCCACTGTTTCGAGCGCCCGAATACATTCCAAAATTTCCAAACTTCAGTATTCTCCGGAACTTAGATCACGTTGTTATGATAATTTAACGTTCGAACGAGTACTTAATATTTACATCAACAAATCGGGATCGCTAAGATCGTTATTTTCAACATTTTTGTACTTGTATAATAAAATTATGGCGGACCGATTAACCCAATTGCAGGACACGATAAATCAGGTTAAATGACCTTCAATACTCTCATAGAATGTTTCTCTTATTAAATTTTCCCTGCGCTAATTTCGTTTTAATGTCATAACAGCAAGCCGAACACTTTTGCAACAGTGTCGGGATTCTTCAACAATATTCCACTCCTAGCAAATTTCCTGGCTTCGATAGGATAGGAATGCCACAACCGCAGCAAACTCAAGAAGGTAATACAGCTGATACTGCCGTATTAAAAGTTTCGGCGATGAAAATGATGCTTGACCCATTTTGACGACTGGTTGCATTGTTGTAGATTACGCAGCTTTATTTGCAACTCTAATAGCACGATGCGCCAAGGATATAGATACTTTAATCGAAAGCTTGCCCAGCGAAGAGTCCTCTCAGGAACTTCAAGTGGCGAGTCTTAGTCGCTTGGAACAAGAGAATCTTGAGGCTGGGGAACAATTGGAGGAAGTGGTGAGACAGGGTGAAGCTTTGCTGCAAAGAATACAAGCCGCGCTACAAGATATAGCTCAAAGTCAATTGGACATGCAGAATCCAACGTCACCTGCGACGGCTGTGATAAATACAAATCTCAATCCTGCTGTCAATTTCAAACAAGAAGCAGTGAACAACGTGAGTGTCGCTCCAGCATCAAATAACTCACATCAGATTGGTGATCCGTCGCCAAATTCAGTTGGTCAATAATTTATGCACATTTTTTTGTTTTAATTCACTTTTTGTGTATATATATAATATAATAAGCATCTTACGATTTATTCATACAAAGAGGAAAAAACAACGAGGGTTGGACCGAAGAGACGCTAGTTATCCTCATCTATGAGAATTCTTTCTATCAAGATCGAAAAGAAAAAGACATTGTACATGTATTTACATGGAGGAAAGATGAGTCAATATGCAAACATTTTTCCACCTTCATCGAACAGTAAAAACATCTTTTTTTTCAATACAAATACTCAATTTCAATCATTCACTTCAAGAATCTCTTTCTACATTCGCGAACATCAAAAGGATCGGGAAGTTTCGACGAGGCATAATCATAGTTCACCATTGCGTTTTTATAAAATGTTTACATGGGAGCTTTATTTACAAAAATATGAGTAGGAGCGAGTAGAAAGAAGATGGGGTACGAGGAGATGAGGACATAGGGCTGGTAGTTCGGGGAAAATGACCTGGTGACGAAATATGATAACAAATCTTAATTGAGAGTACCCCGACATTGTGGAGCTCCGCATAGACATGGAATCTTGTCGTCCTCGAGCGGAAATTTGTAGTCGTATGTTATCTCCTCGTTAACACCGATTGGCTGTTTACTGTAGATAACAATTTTCTTTTGGCTCTCAATCGTAATGACCTTCGCATAACAATTGGGCTGTTTAAATGCAAACAAGAAAACAAGAAAACGTTAGATACTCGTCGTGAACCAATTGGATGGATCGTATATCGAGAAACGATAAGATATTACTCACGTTGCAGCTGTGATTGATGAATCGTGCCAAATTACCGCACTTTGTCGCATCGATTATCGTATCCAAATCAATGCGGAAGAGGTAGGAACTTCCGATGCCAGTGGCCTCGTATTGGGATTCCCGCAAATCAGCAACAACTGGCCTGACCATTTGTCCCACATATTCAATCACCATTTCATCAGCCGCGATCGGTTCCATAGCGAACAGACCCCAGTCGTGAATGCCCGATTTTGCGAATTTCAATTGTTTCTTACGGAACTGTAAAAAACCGAGAAATCAGGTATAATATAGGTTGCAAATGTCCAAACAAACGATCTTTAAAAATCAGCAGTAAGCAATGTTTTTTTACCTTTAACTGATTGAACTTGAGAAGATCACTGTCAGTATCGATACCGAAAGCGGTAAGAAGACGTCGCTGATTACTGCGTGCCTCGCGCGAAAGCGCCTGCATTTTTCCAGTCAGAGCTTTCGAGTTGTTTTTCGGACCATTTGCCATACCGTCACCGCCCGTATAAGTGCCGGCACTTTCCTCAATCTCGTTTGAACGTTGGATACTTTGAGCGTAATGATGCTGCGAACAAGAAAATCGTTACAGTTTTCTCGAAGAATACTAGTAGAAAAGATACGAAGATCGAGAAAATAAGTCGGACTCACTTTGTGTTTTGCCTTTTCTCGAATATCCACCTTGTAATATCCTTCCGTTCTCGCACTACCAGTCGCGTGAAGTCTGAGCTCGTCACGTTTTTTTCGTTTCGCTGGACTCGGAATGTCCGTAGCTGGATGATCGACCCAGTGCGTGTCGTTTAGCCAATAACCAACCGCATCGTCGGCCAACAATGCCTCGTAACTACGACGCAGATACTCAACGTCCTCGGCGTCGATGCCACGGGTCAAAAATTCGTACAACACTCCCATTTCCGTCATCAGATCTCTCTCCTTATACGTGATTTTGGGCTCCTCGAATTTTCTCGGCAATGGCTCATAAGCAAAGTCGTTCTGTACCATGTTCTCCTTCTCAGTCTCGTGATTCTGGACGTGCATTTTCACATACTTATTGTACTTCCTCTTTTCAATCTTGTCTTTAGGTTTTTCTGCTTTGATGGGTTTTGGCTTTGGCGGTGTAACGCGCGGTATCGGCTCAGAACTTTCGACTGGTGCTGGTGGCAACGAGTACGAGTGTTCCATATACACTTGAGAAGCTTGCGATCCCGGTGTGCTGGGACTTCGTTGTCCGTTTAGACGTATGTCTGCTTCTGCTTGGAACCTAGAAATGTCGAATACATTGGGATACTTAGTACATTGACAATTAGATAATAAAAAATATAAAATGGATACTTTTAGCTTACCTCAGTCTTCGAATCTCAAGGCTCTCCTCTTCGGAGTCTGTTGTCGGTATTTCACTGAACATCTCGATCTTCTCAGATTCCTTGAGTATAGGCTTATCGTTTATGTACTTTGAAGACATGTCCTGAAGCGCCCTTATGATATTTGGTTGAACAGGACCCGGACTCTTATGCCTTATGATACTATCCTGTCCAGCTAACGTCATAAGTGCTTCGGCAGCCGAACTTTCCATTATCTGTATATCATGATTCTCTTCCTTCGGCGTTGTTGATTTCACACACGGCTTTTGTTTCTCCCGAATTGAAGATTCAGACTTGATCTCATTAACAATAACTTCCGGCGTTTTGGGCCTTTCGAGCTTCGTTTCCACCGTCACCGGGGTTTCCAAGGGCCTCTCACTCTCAATATGACGATCCGAGACTGGTGAATTCGCAAGATCCGGCTCGTTGTCGTGTTGTGGAAATTCGCCGACGTTTCGAACATCAAGATCGGGAACCGGTGTATCACGTCCAGTCGGCGTAGAACAATCGAGAGATCGTTGTATCGCAAGTTCCATTAATATCTCTGGGTCCTCGCTGTTACAAGCGAGAGGACGAGTGTCGACTACCCTGTTGTCGGAATCACGCTGTAAAAAGAATAGAATATTGTCGTTAGAATTAACTCATCCATAAGTATCGTGTGTTAGTTTCAACGACGAAATATTCTGTCTCGTTGATCCGTAAAGAATCTTACGTCATCTTGCGAATTTGCGAAACCTTCCTCGTCCGAGCTGTCGCTCGAGCTACTCGATGAATCGCCGCTGCTTGTATCACTGCTCGTACTCTCGCTCGGCGAGGACGACGATGAGGTGGAGGAAGCACTGGGTAGCGTGGTACGTTTCGCGTTAGGTACCATCGGCAGGTCTAAATCACTATCACTGTCGATGATTTCGGTGTCGATGCGATCGGACTGTCGGCTATCCTCGTCTTGAGGCATGGGACTTGGAGCTTTTATTTTGCGCTAAAGATATAAAATGATCACCGTGATCATGTAGTTAACGTCGTACGAAAATATGGGTAATTTTTTTTGTCACAAGGTAGTCAACAAATTTATTACTTACCCTAAACGAAGGCATCTTTGGCATACTGGCCCTAATACCTAAACCAAAACCGTCGTAATTGAGACCGAGTGGTGTGGCCTGATCCAAAAGTGAGGATAATGCTTGCGATTTCGACGGAAGTTCTTCCTTGACAGTATTATTGACCACCACAGTGTCACCACCTGTTGTATTTTGACTTTTCTCGGACTTTTTCTCATCCCACCAAACCTCAAAGAGCTTGAAGGCTGTGCTTTCGACCATTTTCTTATTGAAATCCTTCTTCAGGATTGCCTTTACCTCGTTTACAACCGTCATCAGCACGGCATTGATCGTAGGGCCCTAAAAGTTAAATAAGTTAATGATGTTACAACTGTGAATATTTCTTCCAAAGTGAAACATAATTTTTTAAGCGAATCTCATGAATTACCTGTGGATTATCTTTTGTGATATTCTGATTAGCCATAGCTTGCAGCCTCGAATGAAAAGTGGGGTAATAACTTGTTCCTTGAGAGCCAACAGTTCCCGGAAGTGTTGACGATGATGAATGGTACTGATTTGGCAAATATGCTGTACCATATGGATAGGGATACTGTGCGGGCCGTGTTAGATTGTAAAAATCCGTAGGTTGTGGATAATGTGTCAAATGACCAGGATATCCAGCTCCCGAGTACATCTGACTCGTCGGTTCTGTTTGAGCTGCGACCTGCAAAGTGGAAAAATGAGGATTAATCATGCTTATTTCATGCACATCGAAACTGTACAAAAAATGTGATCTAGTTATTTTTCAGATCTTACTTCTTCTATCTTCTCATCTCCCGAGCTCAGAGGACTGAGAGACATTCTATCATCATCCGGTGGTGGTGGAGGTGGTTGTTCCTTGGGCGGTGGTGGATCTCCATCGTCGATCGCTGGACTGTAACTGCCCAAAAGAGCTTCGTCCTCGCTCGAACTTATAACACTTCCCAAATCCTCGTCAACCGAAAATTGATTGGCGTTGCTGTTTTCGTGAGATTTTCTTCGTTCCTTCGTGCGTTCAGTTTTTTTCTCGAAACAGGTCTTGTACATTTCGGCAGAGATAAACGGACTCGGTGGTTCAGACAATAATTCCTCGTCCGCATGCTGTGACTTTTTCTCATCCTCAGAGTCACTGCCGAATTGAAGGAAAGGCGGTGCCATGCCACCGGCTTTGTCTTTAAGGAGCATAGCAATTCTCGTGTCAAGATCGAGGGTTTTGCGCGACTCTATGGGTGAATCCCGCGATGAACTCTTTGACGAAGTATCCTTATCTTTCTTGGGTGTGTGATAAGTGCTTTTTAAGTTGGAAGCTTTAGTCCCTGCTGGAACAACAGAGGCATTCTCCGCAACGTGTTGCGGAGTCCAAATGGACGTTGGAGGATACGCAGATGCACTAGCAGCCCCAGAAGTTGATGTGGGAGTTGTACCCGACGAGTTGGCATTCCACCACATGTTAGAATTTTGTTGAAGCGGTATACTAGGAGGTGGAACGCTCGTCGGTGCGATACCACTTACATAACTGTTGGCTGGTGTATGATGATAACTCCCGTAGTAATAATCGTAATTCGTCGCTGGTGTAGAATTTTGGGAATAATTACTCGAATAATTAAGCTCGCTTGGTGCAGTCGCGTATCCAAGATCGCTACCGGTCGTACTACCGCTTGGTGTAGGATAATCTCTGTACTTACTACTGCCGCCGCTGTATCGCGAATTTTCAATATAAGGTTCACGAGTCTTTTCCGAACTAACAGAAACTTTCTTACTAGCTCTGTAATCGTCACGTTCTTCCGGTGGAATCTTTTCAACGGGAGTTTGTTTCTCAGGCTCAGGCTCGACCTTCGTTTCTTTCTCGACTATCGGCTTTTTCTCCGGTTTCTTTTCAACGGTCATTTCGCCGTACAATTTTTTGCATTCCTCGCCGAAAGCATCGAGGAAAACGCGCAATACCTTGCCCATTACGGACGTGTTATTCAGCTTTTCGACACAACCTTTGGACGCTTTCGTATTTTCAAATACGACTCGCGCTATGCCGAGATGTTTGTTCGTCATTGGATGATAATATATTGTAAGTTCTTCTATCGTGCCAAACTTTTGCACCATATCGGTGAGAAATGTCTTGTCAATGTTATCATTTAGATGGCAAAATGTTACTTCGAGCGGCGGTGGTTCCCCACAATAATTACCATCGATCTTGAATCTTGGCACTGGTAGTTCCAACTGTTCCAGTCTTGTCCATATTCGTGTGAGCTGCGAGCGAGGATCTCTCGGCTGTACGAGCGGATATGTGGGGTCACCTGGCACAACACCATCATAACGATAAATTTTTGCTGCTCCTTTCACGAGAAAAGGATCAACCAGAAGCTTGTAATTTCGGGGCTTCTGGGGCTGCACCACCGGTGGTAGAGGAGTGACCGGTTCTTTTTGCGAATGTGATGCATGTCCATGACTGTGTTTAGATGATGTTGGAGCAGAATTTTGTGGTGTACTCTGTGAACTTCCACTGTGTGAATGATGGTGATGATGATGATGATGGTGATGCGAATGCCCGTGTGAATGTCCATGACCGTGTCCATGTCTCTCCATACCGTTCATCGCCTCCAGGCATCATCCATTCAAATGGAATTCTGGACAAAATACTGAAAATTGTAAAGAGAACGATTTAAGGAAAAACAAAATAAAGAGTGAAAGTGAAAATATGGAAACAATCTATGTAAGTAGTAGTAGTAAAATGTCTTATCACTAAAACATTTTCATCCCTTTCGAAAATATTTGATTAATCGTTCGGTACATCAACAGACATAATCCCAATGTTTGTCTATCAGTTCATTAAAGAGGGCTTACCATTACAATAATTTTGCATACCATATAATTAGAAAACGATTAGATCTATAAGTAAAATGATTGAATACATAAATATTCTTATGGTCGAATTTTGCTTTCAACGTTTCTTTTATTTACTTCAACTCTAGCACTTTTTATTGTGACAACTTAGAAGAACGATGATGCAAGTAAAAACAATTTCGATGGAGGGAAGACTTGTTAGGTTTTGTATCGTGAAAATTTCTTTTTGATTAAAAAAACGTTCAGTATAGACAACTTGAAATGCAATCCAATCTCAACACCTAAATTTTAGGAAGATGTTGAACGTGTTAAACAAATCAGGACGAACAAAACGATTGTAGAGGTAATAATTCTAGGTATGCCAAATAGACATCAGAAAATATGGATTATAAAAAAATTGTTGATAAATATATAAGATATACATTGTAACAGCCTGTAATAGACCGATATGGAAAAATTTCAAGTGTCGAATCAGTTAGTTCGACAATGATTTATTCGGGACGTTTATGGTGAACGAAGTACAACGACATAACCTCAAAAAATGTGCAACTTTGAGAATCTAGTTTCTCTTTATCTGGAATGTTATTGATCAAAGTTGTAGAGTAACTTTGCGAACAATGTTTGTGGAGAAATGCGTGAATAGCGATATTCACGTATCGTTATTAGAAATAATAAGTTTTTTTTTTATACCTTATAATCCAACCTTGAGGGCCATCCGATAACGTTTAGGTAGCTTTCCGGAAAACTCGCATTTTAACAGTCTCTTCTCGTCAAAAACTTCGATGATATCGAGGTACACGATTATTTAATTTCGTGCGGTGTGTTTTTCGGCGCGATGCACCCCGTTTCTATGTCCCCCGTTGTCCTCGCGGTTGTTCCTAATCGCAACGAGCGCTGGTTTGTTACTGCACGGCTCTCTCTCTTCTTTATGCCTCGCTCTCTTTCTATTTCTCTATCTCTGTCTCTACCACTCTGCTCCCACGGACACGCCAGCGCAACTGAGCTTTGCCGAACGTGTGAATGGTGCGATGAGCACCTCAAACTTCGTCCGACCACGAGACGAGCTCTGCTCGTTCTGTGCTTATTTCCCATCGAGTCGTATCGGCACGAGTCACGATAATGAACATGATCGCAATATATATTTATTCGAATAAACGTCACGATAAAATTCTTCTCGCCGCGGATCAAACTTTTTCTCTCGATATATAAAAAAGAAAAAAATTATTAGGATCTAATGCGTGAAAAGAGTTGGCATGAGACCATCGTCACTGTCGCGAGACGCCATCCTTGCGAATTCGACGAACGAACGTTTGCGGTCATATCGAAAGAAAAGAATTATGTGCATATAACGAAAAAGCTTTCTCGATCGACGTGACTGTCGCTTTTTTTCGCGACGCGGACGAACTCTTCGCCGTTTCATTTTGTGTCTTCGACGACGGGACGGACCGATCGATCCTCGATAAATATAACGTTATGACGATGATGCATAAGTCTAACGAAATCTCGTGAGGATATATGCGATGAAAAACGGCCAAATATATCACCGACACGTTCCGTTGTACGATTTTCAGATTCTGATAAGATCGATTTTCTACGGCACATCTCCTTCGAGATTTTTCCCGTTTTCGTTACCTTATTATTGTAATACCTGTGTTTTCCCCGTAGCGCAGGCATTGCGTTAAATTCGCTTATTTTTTGTTTTCGTGAGTTTTATCGCCTATGACAATTAAAATCGGTCGATGAATAAAATTGCAATAAAAACTTGGACCGAGAATTATGCATGACGAACGTATATGCTGTGGTTGTTGCATTGGTCGATAGACGCCTAGGGATACGCCGAATGGGTCACACTGGCCTATCCGCAACTGGGGCTTACGAGAAAAATATATTGTTCTGTAGCTCTTTCTCTCTCTCTCTCTCTCTCTGTCTCTGTCTCTCTTTTTGCACGAACTGTCCTGCTTTCCGAGTGGATCACGTCATTTACGTATTTGGATTTGACATAGTTCGCTTGAGACAGCCGCAAATATTATGCTGACCTTGTTGAAATCAATTTTCCGCGAAATAATTGATCACTCAATGCCCAAAAATGCTTTTTTCTTACTAGCCAAGTTATGATACAGAATTTTAGATCGTAATAGCATTACCATACATTTTCTTATCAGTTCTATGCTTGGCTCTGAAAACGTCGGCCATTTTCAAATATCATGTCTTCGGCCATGAACAACGAGAAACGGAGATACTTGATCGTAGTGGCGCTGTTATCGCCGTGGCTGGCAGTTGGTACAACTGCGTAAAACATTTGATCCTCGATGGGGATTTCAGAATTTGTCGCTAGATGGCGTATGGACTCGAGGATACAAATTTTGGGGTTGCAGACCAGTCTGTGTCAGACATTTCTCTCAGTCGTCGTATTGAACCTGCATTTCAATCTTCGGAAGGTGAATAATATCTCACAATTTTTATAAAGGTAAAGCTGAGTGTCATTTATGTTGGAGTAACGCAAAGGGTTGTGCTCTGTTTTAGACGCAAAAGAATGTCGTTCTTCCAGAACTTCGTATCGCGCTTTATGCCAACGGTCAAAGCAGACGATGATGAGGCCGAGTTGGTAGACCCACAAAAAGTACTTCGCGTAAGTAATCATCCCTCGTAAATATTACATAATTTCTTCTAGAACGACAATTCGACAAAATCCTTTAAAAAATACACCTCGTGTCATTGAGTTTCAGTCAAAGTTATGAAAAAAAAAAGGTCGAACTTGCTATCATTTTCTATACATTTTTACTCAACATGAAACATATCACATGCGTTCATACGTCAATGAATTTTGGAATGGATTGAGATATCTAGCGATCATCACACAGAAATCAAATAAATCTGTGTAGACGTATACGATTATCTCAAGATGATATCCAAGCTCTGTCTTGTCTTATTTTATACTAATAGAAAAACTGTTGGCTTGATTTGCAGGAGGAATGCGAACCGCACTGTGTCACGTTTCGTGAAAAGCTTGGCACTTGCAACGATCGCGTGAATTCTCGGAAAAAAACTGAAGAGACCTGTCTAGAAGAATTGATCGATTATATTCAGTGCGTAGATCACTGCGTGTCCCCTAAATTATTTTCCAAGCTGAAGTAAAATTATTCCCTATTGCATCGCAAAATCAACGATTGGTAAATTATTGATCAAATATTATGCTAGTTGACTCGCCATGTTGTATATACAAAACCAATGTTAGAAATACATGAGAAATGAAGAACTTGATAGAATCATCTGGGAAAAATTATTGATGAAATTCATTGAATATGGTCTAGTCAATTTTCGTCGCTTTAACCAGTTGACCAAGTAAATGCACACAAAGTTTGTCATAATATGCTCGTATAATTGCATGTGTTTTTTTTTGTTTTTCGTCGAAAAATTACATCTATACAGATAACATATTCTTGTATTTCATTGACCAGCGACGAATTTCGCCAGACTCGCTAGATTTTTAGCACGTCAGGCGATCACAATTATTTTACTTTCTTTACGTCGAATGCGTTTTTCTTCTGAATCATCGGTGATTGTATATTCAATCGGCACCGATTTGTAACACGTCGAAACACACGGCGCAAACGCGAGCGGGTTTGTTCAGTCCGAATTTCAATATGGGCACGTCCTGTCCAGAACACTTGCTGCATAAAATTCTACCACAGTGGCGACTGAAAAGAAATAAAAACAAATCGATGATCACTCGTATCGCGTTGATTGCAATGAACGTGAACAAATTTTCCTCAATAATTTTACCAATGATGCTTTCGCATAGTTAACGAAAATTTCGTTCCGCATTCGAGACAGAGATCTTTATCGGCCCACGGTGCTTCTTGCGTAAGGGAGTCGAGCAAACGATATAACAACTGTTTTGTAGCAACTTGATAGTTAAATATCGTTATACCATCCTTGTTCATGGATCCTAAACACGCACCAGACTTTACGAGAGTTCGACATAGATTGCCATTGCCCTTCATGTAAGCAATCAACAACGGTGTATTACCGTCTAAATCTGCAAAATTAATTACATTTTCATAATTCTCGAGATGTCGCTCGATTAATTTTTTAATTTATTAATCGCGTGTTTCTGACCTGCGTTATTTAGCGGATATTGTGCCATGCACTCCAAAAAGAGTTCGCATATAGTCGCCGCATTATCGCGTCCGTATCTTGCCAATTCGTGCAATGGATTTCGTCCTTTAAGGTTTACCGTCTCGGCGTCTAGGGTACATTCAGTCAGAAGAGCACGAACCACTGCGACATGGCCCTCGCGAACAGCAACGTGCAGTGCATTATCGCCGTCGGCGTTAACCGCATCGAAGTTTATGTTATTCTGTGAAGTAGAAAATGAATTCATGAAATTGCGTTAGAAATCATTAGAATAAATTTTTTACGGAGATCTCCGTCTGGAATTATTTTTACCGAATATAATGTACCTGTAATAAGGCCGATACGACGACAGCATGACCAGCTTTAGCAGCTGCGTGTAACGCTGTATCCCTGTGTGCGTCAGTGTCATTTATTCGTGCTCCTGCCAATATGAGACTCCGTACGAGCATTTCATTTCCTGACATAACAGCGAGATGCAACGGAGGTGTTTGCGTCACATCCTGAACCCTGGAATTAACGTCAACCTGGAATACACTAGATTCTATTAGTCCCGAGGATTAGGGTAAACATCCAATGCGATATACAGGATTTCTATATTACACAACCTGTATGGACAGCAAAAACAATATGCTTTCCATATCGTTCTTTTGTATAGCCATGTGAAGAAAATTTCGTCCTTTGTTGTCAAACTGTTCGGCGGCTGTAGGAAGTCTCTCCAAGATAGCTTGTGCAGCCTTGTTGTTGCGTACTGTTAGAGCCGTTGCAAACGGGCTGAGTCCTTTTTTATCTCTCAATGATAAATCTATGCTCGGATGACACAGCAGCAACGAGATTATTTGCGTATGCTGATTCTGTATAGCAACGTGAACTGGCGTCTTCCCATCGGCATCACGCGCGTTTACATTAGCCCCATGTTCCACTAGAGTCTGTACGACTTGCTCAAGACCCCATTGACAACAGAGATGAAGAGGCGTGCAATTGTCTCTTGCCTCGTCACCTCCGCCACCGTCTAAACCTGGTCGTCTCGGTGCATTGAGATCGCAACCGCTTCTTATCAAAAATTGCGCTATATCCTCCTTATTGTCGTCGATTGCACGATGCAGAAGAGTCTGTCGACAACCGTCCGGTCCTGGACTCCAACAATCTGTATCAGCACCGTGTGTCACGAGTATTGACGCAGTGTCCTCTTGCTCAGAGACCAGAGCGTCCCAGAGAGGACAACCGATCGATGTGTCGACACCTCGTCTGCAGAGAGCTTCGACAACCTCACCGAGACGACAGTGTACGCAGAGCTGAAGAGGTGTTTCTCCTTCAGCAGTTCTGTGTACAAACAATAATATTCACACTATTTAAAGAAAAGTACGATTCTAATTCGACAAAATCAAATAAAATATAATTAAAAATGATACAATACTTTTGGAAGATTTATGCCCATAAGCAATCTTCGCTGTTTGCGAATTAAAAAAAAATCATGCATAACGATTGCTGAGATTTCTCGCTTACTTGGAATTCATATGAGCTCCATTTTCCAGCAGAAAAATTGCCGTTGCCGAATCTTCCTTGAGTATCGCCTGATGCAAAAGCGTCAGTCCTTTCTCGTTTCTCTGATTAATATCAGCACCAGCGTTTATCAAAGCAGCAACGATTTCACGTCCAATTTTTAACGGCGCTTTGATCGCAAGACTCAACGGTGTTTCTCCCTTCTTATCCTTCAAATCAAGCTGCGTGTTCGAGTCGTTCGCATCTAAAAGTGCCCTCACAACGTCTATGTAAAGATTCGTAACAGCCAGATGAATAGGCGCTTCTCCAGTCGACAATGTTATAGCCGTGCACCCATTGCTAATCGAAGAGTCGATCTTCAGCAGTAACGTTGCAAGATCAGCCAGACCTGCTTTACAAGCTTCGTGCAATACCGTGAAACCCTCGACATTGGCTTTCCACGTATGCCCTTTGGAATGTTCGACCAAGAAAATCGCAGCTTTCTCGCGACGATCTCTCGCTAGTATGTGCAAAAGAGTATCACCGGTAATGGGATACACAGGACTGGGCGATGCACCTTTCGCCAATAATTTCTCTGCGAACGTGTCATCAAAGGGTTCCATTCTCAAAGCAAAACATAGAGGCGAATGTCCCTCCGACGTTGGTAAGTTGAGATCGATGTTTTTCGATTCTAACAATAAATTGAAGAGAGCCTCATTTTTTTCCTCTATACTGCTGTGCAACGCCGTCCTGCGAACGATACAAATTACAATGTATTCGAGAAATTATACAAAATTGTAGTTTCTAATTTTCAGAATTCCTTAAGCCGAGTATAAGTCAATCAAGTGTATGTCCTACGCACTTGACCAGCTTTTACTTCTCAGCATTAATTCATTCTCGATGTAGACGATCAAACATTTTTTACCATCCCCTTTTATCCTGCAGATTCGGATCGATGCCAGTTTGCAAAAGTTTCGCACCAACGGCAACCATCTCCTGGAAATTGTGCCTAGCGATCAAATGCAGAACCGTGGAACCCTCGCAGTCATTTAAATTCTCGATATTTTTTGCAGTCTCATCGATTCTCAATGGATCACCGAGTCTCTGTGCACAGCCGTTGACCTCAAGTTGTTCGATGATAAATTCAGCGGCGTAAAAATCACCTTTGAGGACGGCCGATTGGAGCAACGTCAAGCCACGTGAATCCGTGGCGATGAGGTCAGCCTGATGCTCGACGAGGGTGCGGGCCAGTGATGGTTGACGAGCCTTCAGTGCAACTTCGAGAGCTCTCTCACCTTTGTGATCAACGGCGTTTACGGCTTTGGGAAGCTAGAATCAAGAATAAATATCCATTTTATATAGTTCAATCCCACGAAGTACTAATTCACGTTTATTGTTAGGTGAAAGTTTACTCAAAAAATTCATCTCCATAAAATATCACTTTGGAAAATAGAACATGAAAAATGCAATTATTACCATAAAATAGAAAATGAACGTTTCTCATTTTCTACAAGTCTTATATAAATTACCCGAACCAATCTTTCATCGTTGCTACCATAAAAAGTAAATCCTACAAAGAAATAGAAATTTATTGTCATAGAACATAATGAGTAGAGACAATCGAATGAAGCAAAGCTCGCTATGAGCACTCGCGTGCTATCGCATAATTTAAGTAACGGGAAGTTCGTCCGCTCATATATATGGGAGCGTATTTTATCTCTCTTCGGTAGCGTCTGAGCGTGAGTGTGCGTTTGCGGATGTTGTCCCAAGGCAGGAAGGACTTCCGGCTCCAGGTGACCACGATAATCTCTGCCATCCCGTTTGTACTTTTCTCTCGCCTCTTGCAAGAAAATCTGAACAATCTTTCCAATGTATAATAATGGATCCTCCGATACATTCCACAATAATCGAGGCTTCTGAAATTTCTCTGTGGTCGTTCGTGCAATTAATCGGACGTGTCGAATTCATCGAGCATCACGATAATGATTTATCTCGTGCTCGAGTAGGGAGGAGCAAGAGCTAATGGTCTCATCGGTACAGTCATCGATGACCAAGGCGAGCGTGCTCGCGAGAGTGATACGCTCCGTTCAGTCGCTCGCATACGCTTGGTAGCGACGAGAGGGTGAAGGAGGTAGGAGCGAAGAACGATTCAATTTCACATGGTGGGGAGTAACATGACGTGGCAAGCAGGCGGGTGTGCGTTGAGCTCGCGCCTGACCACAGGCTAGCAGCATCCCACAGCGACGAGGTATCGTCGCGTTTTGCCCATCAGAATGCGTTGTATTTTTCTTAAGCTCGCACGCGCCCGGTCGTCCCTCGTTCTGTAAATTTATCCGCAAGAGCGAGAATAAAATTAGTCGTTTTATCTTTTCTACCTTTTTGTTTTATCTGCTTTCTACATTCTCACGCATCTCGTGGTGCTACTCGGGTCGTATCGGCGCGCGTTCATAAATTTTGCACCCAACTAGGTCGATAAATTTAATCGATAGTCGTGGAAGGAGGTCAAGTGCGCGGGATTGTTGTTGGACCTTTTGAAAATACAGTTGTAATCAACGAAGGGCTACGAAAGGAGAAAAAAGAATAGCGATAAGACTGTTTCGTTTTTATATCACTGGAGAATTAAGATTCAATGTGTAATATCAAGGTCGCATAACATTGGAACAAGTTCTATTATGAATGCGATTTGAGAACTCGTGAAGCTAAGAGAATTTGTTTATCGTAGCTGGAGGCAACTTGGAGCATAAAATATTTGCACGTAGTTAATTCAAGGTCTCTCTTCAAGGAATAATCAATACCGACAATGTGCATTGCGACATCGTGAATGTCGAGACCAAGGTATCATAAAAGAGAATGAATTTCTTCGTTTGTTTGCGACCCACGTTGTGGACCGTGCTATTTTTGGCCTGTGAGTAATGAAAAAGAAATGTGCTTAACGACGAATCGTTTTATACTGAAGATTTTTTCTATTCGGTTCGATTAATGTCCAATTTTTCAGGTTTTTCGGAGATCAATTGTGTGGGACTGTCGTGTTATCAATGCACAGTAGCGCCGAATCCAGGAGCCAGACCTTCGTCTAGTCAGATTTGCAGTCACTTTGAGAAAACGGCGCATTTTCAAACTTACTGTCCAAATTCGTCGCTTTGCATGAAAAAATCCATACGACATCGTGTCGGTAACGGAAGTGAGTTTCATTCTCATTCAAACGCTCCAAGATTCTTGGGATTTGATTGTTTTATTATGATCGCTGAGATCTGTGATGCTTCCACAATATCAAATGTTTCTTTCAATCCAAGCTGGAAGTCTTTGTCTCCTTTTGTTACAATCTGCTTCAATAGTTAATTTTATAGATTTCATCTTTCCTTTCAATCCTCTGCGAAAGTCTTCTTATCTTCTTTCTTCTTGTATCAACACTGGATGAAATTGATTGATTACTCTGAATTGTCAATTCTTTTAGCACTGGTGTTGACGAGTGTCGAGCGAGGATGTGCACCTCAGCTAAACGTTACTCAGATTTACGATGACAACAAGAGATCGTGGTACACCAAGCAGGAAGTCGTCACATCGGCTTACGATGAAAGATGCTTCATTGGCGAGGATCGTGGCTCACCCGGTGGACCACCCGAGTATTGCTTCTGCAGTTTTAATTTGTGCAACGGAAGTGATAGCACAAAAATGATTCATGTCTTTGCTTTTGCCTCAACGTTCCTGGTCTTGTGGATAAAAAATATTTTTCTCTAGTCGGGAATGAATTATTGTATAATGAGAATGTATTAAGGATCATATTCGTGCAAGTATGTGAGACTGTGGAGTGACGGAAAGAAAATTCACTCGTGTGGAGCTGCAAAGCTTACTGGCAAATCGAGTTGTACTTGAGAATAATTTGATCGCAGTTAATGGCTGTATTGTTCAGATATTCAATGTATATATGTATTTTTCATCCATCTGCTGAATACCAGAAGATGCGATTCGTGATAAAGACAGGGATTTTTGGTTTATAAGATTGAACAAAATGGTTTTGTTTCGTGCAGTACGATTTTCGAAATAGGCCAAAATCGAATTTAATGAATTACTTTCGAAATACTGTATTTCAACGAACGTTGTTAAATTGCATTTTTCAGTAATTGTAATCATTTGGATAGAGTTAGTTCATAGTGAAATTGTCATATTACGACAATCTATTCGTCTCAGGGAAACAGAGTGATGAAATAGCACGAATGAACTTCTGGAACTCCGTATTTGTAAGATATCAAGACTGGCAAATTGTAATTTGCAGTATTTAGAAGTGGGTGAATTGCAAAGTCGTAAGAGAAAGGTCGATGAATAAATAAATGTTCTTTTTCCTACACTCACCTCGGAATTGTGCTCTACCAGATACAGGAAGACAACGTCTTCTCGAACCAAACGTACCGCTGCATGCAAAGGATAATCGCTCTTTGCTTTTAGCAATTTGTATAGGAGAGGTCCGGGCATCTCTTTGAAATCCTCGCCCGTCAAATCTTCCTACAAGAGACATATCGAGTTTTTCGAAAATAATATTCCAATTGCAATGGTAATTTTTTGTTTCTTACCCAATGGGCAGAGATCAAGGAGCTGCAGTGGTCCCGCAGAGTTTGAGCATTCATCTCTTCGGCTGCTGTGTAAAAACGTACACAATCTTGAAGGCCCACGATCCCTGTCAAATACCTTTCGCACTGTTCCATGAGTTCCTGCAGTTGGAAATTCGCCGCGGCTCTCATGAGCTCTACCGACAAATTTCCTTTTTCCACTGTGCTTGTATAAATCCATTTCAGGAGTACCGACCCAACGTCGTAATCCAAATTGCTCCAATCTGCAAGTCGAAAACTGTTTTAATCGACTTGTACATTTTTGCAAACTGCGTTGAGTATATCGAGATCTTCAGTACCGAGAATGGATGTACCGCCAAGAGCAGAATCAGTCCACAAATCGCTTCTAGCTGCAAGGACGAATTTATGAGCCGGCACTTCTTGATTGGCGAGCTTAATAGTGAGATCACTGAAAAATATGGTGAAATTTTATAAACCGAATGTTTTCTTGCAATTTAACAGCATCCAAAAATTTCTTCTATATGTGCGTATCTTTTAAAGTCTTTCAGTCATAACATAAATAGCAATTTATGAAAATAAGGAAATTACAATAGCAAAGTTGGAATATTTATACTGATTTTTTTCCCAATTTGCAATTTCAATCAGTTGTCACTATTCCAGCCACATTCGGATAAGATAAAATAAGATAAGGCGAGATAAGAAACCAAGGCCTAGCCAATCAGTTCCAAAAATTACATGACCCAAAGAGTGGCGACATCCATTTTAAGAAAATGTTTAACTTTTGTACAAGCTTAAATCTGGTATTCGCTGGAACGAATCGTTGTAAATTATATGATTTCTGCACTTTTGATTTATCCATAATTTCAACTAGATATATCGAGTCATTCCAAAATAATGGAAAGTTCACTCAATGTAGCCAACTTGCATTAATGAAATTTGTATTTTACATATTCCATATAAAAATATTTTTGTCGTTATTTGAATGCTAGTGTCTATATTTTGGGAAACCAAAATTTCATGAAAACAAAGGATATTTCATTCAAACTAAAAACACCTACAAAAATATGTTATTTAATAAGACTAGGTCATTGAACGTTACAACGATTCAAATCATTAGCAATCAACAATTTGGGTCATGGAAACACGCATCTGCAAATCTTCCGGAGAACATAAACTCAGACTCATAAATACCTGTATCGTTGTTGACAGTGCAACGAAGCTACAGTAGCCAGCAACCTTTCAATAAAACCCGATTCTTCCTTGTTCGCAGTGGCTATAGCATATTTTTGTTGCAGTTCTGTATTCGCTGTGTACAAACTAACGTACTGCGTTCGTAATAGCGATAAGTGTTGTTGCCATTTTTGCGATTCTGCCGAGTCGTCTATGAGAAAAATGTGACTGTGTTGAATCTGTGTACTGAAATGACAAACAATTCCAAATAGATCCTACTCACCCATTATAAAACGCTAAATATGAGAAAAATCGCTCAGGCAGTCAGGAAGTGCACTTGCACATACGGAAATAATATCGCATGTCAGTTTTTTTTTCTTTCTGACAGATCCAACGATCGGCGTTATCGGCCGAAGAGGGGTCGGATAAAGCAATCGTGTTCAATGTTTCGAACTAAGGTTAAGTTATTCGCCGTAGAAGGTCGAACCGGCAATAGTAGTAACGATTCGGGAAGATTTCTCTTGGAGAATGGTGAAAAAAAAAACAAGTTTTAATTATTTACATTTAATTACGCCCATAAAATTGAATACATCTACGAACTGTATACCATGAACCATGTGACGAAACGTAAATCGATACTACTAGAATCGATCTTTTTGGTTTATGCTTGTGGTAGTAATGGTTTTATCGTGCCCAGTGAACGCACCCACATTTTGGTTACGGGGCTCACGGGGCTTGTGTCGGCGCGTGTGTCGTGTTGTCTATCGTGTCTAGGTGTCTACCCGAGTGATGGACAAACAAAAGTGAGCGTGACAAAGGTTCGTTAATTGAAGTTTTATTTCTCATTAATTAAACGATAAACCTGAAAATGGACGTAGATAATCAGAGCGAGGACGGGGAGATCAAGAAGAGCCCATCAAAGGATATGGATGATTTCAGGTAACGTAGCAAAAACGTTTTACCGCTCGTCTTTTAGGTTATATGAATTTATACTCCTTCGGATAATTGCGGCCGACCAGAATATCCTGTATATCATTTGCTAATGCCTCTTTGTTTGTTTTATACGCGATGCATGTTTTTAAGATTTTTGTATTACCCATTTTTATAATATGTTATAGCAATAGTTGCAGCTAATACAAGAGCTTAATTAATAGAACTACAACACCGGGAACTAGTGAAGTAAACGTTAATTGCTCAAAGTGTTGATAAAAACGTGTTTGAATTAATCAGTGGATATGCACAATAAGCATTGTCAATATTTTTCACATGAAAAATAAAGCAAAATCTGTGATTTATTATCAACCAGACACAGCCATTCGAGCCTGTTTTCCAAAAGTTGTATTCTTGTTCTTATTTATTGTAAATTGAATTACACGATGGACCATAAATAATTGTCTTTTTCATACCTGTAAATTATTCACCGTTATGGCGAATTCATTAATAAGGTAAAAAAGACAATCGCATCATTTGTGAAATGACGCATTGAAATTTCTGCAAAAAACTGATTCTCATTGACCTCTGACAATCCTGCAGATCAAGGTTATCTGACGCTATTGCTAATGTCACTTTTGCACAAATAATTTCTGTTTATTTTTATACCTGGCAGTGCTTTGCATCTCCCGAATGCTTTTCTACAAAATTATGCATTGTCGCTGACGATCGATTCATTGAACTTTCTACAATCACGAAAAACTTGACTCTTGTGCCACTATTGTATAGAGCGCTGCAGCTATTTTAGTGCACAAATTCGTTTGTAAATATATCTGTCGCTCGCATTTTTAGAATTATCGGTTTTAAAAATCATCTGAGCAATTGTTTTTCTGTACTTTGCAGGGATGGTTCGAACAGTTTTCAACAACGAATCTGCATAGACCTCGTTATTACTTGTACAAAATAAATGATAAAATGACAAAATCGTGATGCGAACGAGATATATAAAAGTCTCAAGAAAAATCAAAGCTCGTACATAAAGAAAAACAATGACAAGCAACTATTGAGTCGAGAGTAATTGTAAGTCGTTGAGGAAAGAAAACAAAAAAAATGATGTCTTTATTTGTTAAAAGTTTTTCGGAGGAGGAAGGCGCCGACACAGCGGATTCGTTGGATATAAAGCCTCCGCAAGCAGCGAGTCGTCTACGAAAGTCTAGCTCGTCGAGGCGACGCGATAAGCATATCGAACGACGGGATAGACGCGACGACAAGGATCGTAAGTCAAGGCATCATGAGCGTGCCGAAGACAGACACAGAGACAACAAACATAGACATCGTAGACACGGTATGGAGAATATCGAAAGATCCGAGCGTTCGGAAGGCAGCAAGAGGGACCGAGATAGATCGGATCGGCTAGAGAGAATCGATGGTCATTCTCGTGATAGGGATTCGTCGCGACACGATAGAAAGGACAGGAGTACGGGCGATAGGGTACTGGAGGATCTCAGAGAACGGTACGTATTAATTAGCATATTTTCAATCATGAATGTATCAATCGTCGATTGATATCACATGGTCGATTTCACGAGTTTATTCTTTCGTCTAGATTACTCACGTTCCCAGTCCCAATTTTTTGAATATTCGTTGATGCCTGTTTGGAAAATTACGAAAAAAAAAAACATTGTTCTTTCAAGATTATTGGACAAGCGAAGAGAGAGGCGCGAGGACCCTCGCGACTCGCGGGAATACAAGAGCGAATCGCGTCGTGAGATACGCACGGAAGATCCGCGAGAATCGCGAGATCGTCGGGATGGACGTATGGACGAGATTCGCGAGAGAAGAGAGATTCGCTCGATTACCGAGGATTCTCGAGAACGTCGAGATATACGAATATCGGATGAGCGCAGGAACATGAGAGTCATGGAGGAGCAGTACTCGGAGAATGAATTGATGGAACGACCGGATCGGGAAAAGAGGCATAAGAGAAATCGTCACGAACGTGTACGCGACCGGGATCGCGAGAAGATCGAGCGCGACAGGGAACACAGGGAAAAACAGTTGCGCGAAGCTATGGACGTTGTCCATCCGGAGGAGCACGAGGACATGGAGATCAGTGAGATCCCGATACAAAATAAAGATCCGAAGGAAATGACCGAACAAGAAATGAGGAGGGAAAAGTAATTTTTTTATTTTTATACGTAAATGAATGCAAAGCAGATCTTGTGTCGTTTAGCTTTCTCGGTACGAATTATGCATGTGCTTTAAGACTCATTGGTATTATTGGTTATTGCAGGCTCCTGGAAGCCGACCGTGAAATGGCTAGGAGAAAAGAAGTATCGCGGTTGGAATTGGAGGCCCGTAGAATGAAGAGAGGAGAGAAACGAGCCCTCAGTCCGGATACGAATCAAGATCATTCGGTCGTAGAACTCTCGGATGAAAGCCACAGTCCAACTCAATCGGATGGAATTCAGTCGAAATCTCCCGAGTATGTATAGGGAATGAATGTCTTTGGTGTTTCGAAAATACTTTGCCGTTCCTTTGCCCCTTTCACGCCTTTCTTTTTTCTGTCTCTAACCGTTGCGGCTGTTCGCTAACTTGTGGGTCAATCGAAGTTATAAGATAATCCATCTGATAAATTTGTTATCGTTATTATTATTAGAATCTTTGGTATGCGCAGGTCTCAGGGTAGACAGTCGTCCGAGGAGAGAAACAGTACGCGAGAAAGATCGTCGGAACGCCATTCCTCGGACTCGTCCGAGACTACCAGCGAGGAGGAGGACGAGGAAGAGGAGGATGAAGAAGAAGAAGACGAAGATTCCAATGAATCCAATAAAGCTTCCGATGCTGAGTCAAATGATGGTTCGGACTATAATAATCCGAGTCCGTTATCGGTCGATCGTTTAGCGAAATCGGATCATTCGGAGGGCGAATCGCCGGGACACATAGAATCGAACGGCGCCTCGAAAGAAATAGTCGAAGAACTGGAGAAGAAAGCAGAGGAGCCAGAGTTACCGCCTTATTTACCTGCAATACAAGGCAAGTAAAAGAACATCTGTTAAACACGTACGAGGGCGTTGAACGTTCGATACATATTGCTTTCTTCAAAAACTATAAATGCATGTTTGATTTATTTCTCTGCCTGAAAGACTACTCTTTCGTTTCAGGATGCAGAAGCGTGGAGGAATTCCAATGCCTGAATCGAATCGAGGAGGGAACGTACGGAGTTGTTTACCGAGCGCGCGACAAACGTACCGAGGAAATAGTTGCCTTGAAGAGGTTAAAGATGGAACAGGAAAAGGAAGGTTTTCCTATAACGAGCTTACGAGAGATAAATACACTTCTCAAAGCTCAACACCCCAATATCGTGACAGTGCGAGAAATCGTCGTTGGCAGCAACATGGATAAAATATTTATAGTTATGGATTACGTTGAGCATGACTTGAAATCACTCATGGAGACTATGAAGCAGAAGAAACAAGTTTTCATTCCAGGTGATTAAAACTTCGTTACTCTAATGCTCTCTTCCATTTCGCACGTTCTAAAAATGCATTCGTTTCTGATGAATTGTTTCATCAACAGGAGAGGTAAAATGTCTCATGCAGCAGTTGTTACGAGCTGTTTCTCATCTGCACGACAACTGGATACTTCACAGGGACTTAAAAACGTCGAATTTACTTTTAAGTCATCGTGGTATATTAAAAGTTGGGGATTTCGGCTTGGCAAGAGAATACGGATCTCCTTTGAGACAGTACACTCCGATCGTCGTGACCCTGTGGTACAGAGCTCCCGAACTGCTGCTGAACGTTAAAGAATACAGCACACCGATAGACTTGTGGTCCGTGGGGTAAGTTTGAAGTATTTGTTTTCTATTAATTTTTATTCGATGCGAAAGAAATGTCGCAAATATAGTGATTCCTGTTTTTCAGATGCATTTTCGCGGAATTGCTCAAGATGGAAGCCCTGTTTCCTGGAAAATCAGAAATCGATCAGCTACAAAAGATATACAAAGAACTCGGCACACCAAGCGATAGGATCTGGCCGGGATATAGCAAACTTTCCACAGTTCAAAAGTTCTGCATAGCTCATTATCCTGTGAATAATTTGCGTCAACGTTTTAGTCTCTCTCTGTCGGACTTGGGGATCGAATTACTCAATAAGTAAGTATCGCAGTTGTCTTTAGGGAACGTAAACAAACGAGTCATAAGTATCGGTTAAATAACCATTTAACTATCGGAATTAATACAACCGATGATTATCTTTCACAGATTTCTAACGTACGATCCTCAGCAACGGGTAACAGCGGAAGACGCGTTAAAGCATGGCTATTTCGGCGAAGCTCCGCTCCCAATAAATCCAGATATGTTCCCGACTTGGCCTGCAAAATCGGAGCTGGGCATCCGTACAGTGAATGCATCGCCTAAACCGCCAAGCGGTGGAAAAGAGTACAAACAATTGGGGGACGGCGATGACGCCGAGCTCAATTCGTCGAGTGGTTTTCACATGGGGATGCTCGAGGGTGGGAGACCACCGCCTGTCGGCGGTGGTTTTCACTTGAAGTTCTAGGTATCGAAATTAATTGTACAATGCCATGATTTTTCCATCGGCTCAAAAAATGAATTTCAGTCAACGCGATACGCCACGAAGCTCAAGAGCGTAAAGTTCTTTCATGTTCGTCTCGATGAATGAAAAACTTCGCAATTTGTAAAGAATTGAATTAAACTGAAAAAAATAAATGTACCTCAGACGTATTTAGAAATAAGATACTTTGAATAAATACAATAATGATTTTAAACGCCTATGAATTTTTTCAACGGTGTAATTTCCAATCAGTTTTTTGTTTGCAGTAAGATTTTCTTTCCAAGATTTTTATATCAAATTTGGAAATAGTTATATTCAGCCTGCGAGCTACATATCCCTTCATTAATAACGTAGGAAACAAAGATATTTCGAATTAATTATGAATAAGAAAGGATAAATGTTTTTCAAATTCGAAGAAATCTTTATTTTTTCGAAATAGTTTTGAGCTAATTTTAAGATAGTTGCGAATAATCCATACCAGCAAGTGTCAATCACTATCCAGTTTTTTATTCTCCCCAAAGTCAATGCCAAAGGGTAAATACGATAAAAATTACAAGAATGTACGTTCACCTTTTTTCAGAATATTCCTTGTTTATTCGCAGTCAAGTTTAAAATGTACACAGTCAGAACTATTTTCTCTACGTGGTACGCGTACAGAGAATTCGATTCGTCGAAGAGCTAATACGATAAGAGGAAATATTTGGGCGTTATCTAACATACACAGACTCGTCGCGATGATCGAGGTTTCTACATCTTATCGATTTTACATTCGACTTTAACATTGGAAAATAACGATGCTATATATGTGTAACTTAATTTGCATTACAGGAAGCGTGAGGTTGAAGATTGGTCCGTTTCAGTCGCTTTTCAGTTTCATTTTCTTCCTGCATTGTTCATGTTCTTTGGCAAACTGAGGAGGGAATTAATCAGCTCCGAATTACGTTTGGGATGGTACATACGTTCAGGAATGATGAGTACTCTGGCGACCTCCAGATCATTGTCCTGATTGAAAATAAAGGAAACATTGTAATTATCGAATCTTCGACCAAGAAGACAAACGATTAACCAGCTATTTTGTTCCAGGCCTCACCACTCCACGACCATAAGGAAAATTTGACATCAACAGTGCTCGTTCGGTCTCTTCCATGGACGCTGAAGTATCGCTAATCATCCCGAATAATATCACAGCGACGAGACACCACACCATTGTTGCACCAGTTTGCTTCATCATGATCTGTGGAAACAGGAAGAGAATTAGTCGTTTGAAAACACAAACAAAAATTATAAAGAACAACCCGCATCGATATGAAAATCGCTAAATCCGGTAAAGCATTGATAATGTCAACGAACAATAAATTTTCTAATAATTGCAAATAATGAAATAAGATTGAATACCGAGACTAAATTCTTATTTTTATTATTTCTTTGATAATTGTTCTTTTACCTCTTGGATATCGACGGTTCGTCAGTCGAGTAGAAACTTTTATGTTGTTTAAACCGTTGGATACGATTTTTTTTTCAGAGTTTGACGATAAAACTGAGGAGATGTTGTTGTGGAAAGCCCCGGAAGTCGTCTGTACCATTTTCCGAGGATCTTAATTCTTTTATACCTGCAAGCTCAGTAAGGCTGACTGATTTCTGTCGGAAACAGCGGACTGTTCTCGACGATGAATCCTGTCAATGCCAGACGAAGAAGAAGACTCCCACGCTGCAGGCAATCGCTGCATAAGGGGAAACATCTCACTCCCGCAAAATTGTTTGCTAGACGTAGAATTTGTTACGTCGAATCGAATCGATTATACACGAGTACGTTCCCGTCTGATATTGTAGAAGATGCGAGGGCGATTGAGATAATTCTACGATTTGCAAGAATTGCTTAATCACGTTATAACGAAAACCATGGAAATGACAAGGGTTGTAATAAGAGCGAGAAGTCCTTCTAGGTTCTCAAAATCTGGAGGAGACTCTGGTCAAGGACTTTGTCGTTTTCCAACAAGCTATCAAATTTTTTCACAAGATTAATTAATTTTCTTAACGATACAAAGAAGATAGTACAACAAAGCGTTTTCTCGATTTGCAGGAATTGCTTAACCACGATTTGCAAGAATTGCTTAACCACGTTTTAACGAAAACCATGGAAATGACAAGGATTGTAATAAGAGCGAGAAGTCCTTCTAGGTTCTCAAAATCTGGAGGAGACTCTGGTCAAGGACTTTGTCGTTTTCCAACAAGCTATCAAATTTTTTCACAAGATTAATTAATTTTCTTAACGATACAAAGAAGATAATACAACAAAGCGTTTTCTCGATTTGCAGGAATTGCTTAACCACG
The DNA here is from genome assembly GCA_964007305.1 of Netelia melanura. Classification (NCBI taxonomy): domain Eukaryota; kingdom Metazoa; phylum Arthropoda; class Insecta; order Hymenoptera; family Ichneumonidae; genus Netelia; species Netelia melanura. The sequence goes on along the minus strand of OZ023254.1, from coordinate 7,079,887 downwards.
TTATAACGAAAACCATGGAAATGCCAAGGGTTGTAATAAGAGCGAGAAGTCCTTCTAGGTTCTCAAAATCTGGAGGAGACTCTGGTCAAGGACTTTGTCGTTTTCCAACAAGCTATCAGATTTTTTCACAAGATTAATTAATTTTCTTAACGATACAAACAAGATAATACAACAAAGCGCTTTCTCGATTTGCAAGAATTGCTTAACCACGATTTGCAAGAATTGATTAATCACGTTATAACGAAAACCATGGAAATGACAAGGGTTGTAATAAGAGCAAGAAGTCCTTCTAGATTCTCAAAATCTGGAGGAGACTCTGGTCAATGACTTTGTCGTTTTCCAACAAGCTATCAGATTTTTTTACAAGATTAATTAATTTTCTTAACGATACAAAGAAGATAATACAAACAAAGCGTTTTCTCGATTTGCAAGAATTGCTTAACCATGTTATAACGAAAACCATGGAAATGACAAGGGTTGTAATAAGAGCAAGAAGTCCTTCTAGATTCTCAAAATCTGGAGGAGACTCTGGTCAATGACTTTGTCGTTTTCCAACCAGCTATCAGATTTTTTTACAAGATTAATTAATTTTTTTAACGATACAAAGAAGATAATACAAACAAAGCGTTTTCTCGATTTGCAAGAATTGCTTAACCATGTTATAACGAAAACCATGGAAATGACAAGGATTGTAATAAGAGCAAGAAGTCCTTCTAGATTCTCAAAATCTGGAGGAGACTCTGGTCAAGGACTTTGTCGTTTTCCAACAAGCTATCAAATTTTTTCACAAGATTAATTAATTTTCTTAACGATACAAAGAAGATAATACAAACAAAGCGTTTTCTCGAACGTTTGGCCCAAGAAAAATTTACATTCCAGGAATGCAAGTTTCCAACTGCGTGAGGAACAACTCGGGTAGATTATGTTTTCGGTCGTTTGCATCAGAATTCCAAACTCCTCGTCGCGCGTTCTATTTTTCTTCTTCTCACCGAGCCGGTTTCAACCGCGAAATAAACAAAGCTTTTTTTTCTTTTTCCTCGCGTTCAATTTTATTTTCAATGTTAGACAAGAATCTACATATTTTTAAATCTTGCAGGGTGTCCTTTTTACGGCGAGGAGAAAGAGTATCGACCATGAACAAGATCGTGAGAACGGTTTGGAGGGAATTCGAGCGATTCATGAAGTAACGAAAACAAAAATCCGTCACCTGTAGGATTCTTGGATACGTCATGCGGATAATAGAAAATGTAAAAATAGAGTCGATTAAGAAGCGTCCATTAAAATATTTGTAATCTCGAGGATTGCCTCATGAATAATGTTCTAATACGTGCAATATATATTTTGTTTTCATGTGAAAGGGAGTAACGAAGAGAAAGAGAGAGAGAGAGAGAAGGGAAGCGAGAAAGAGAGACGAATAGACAGAAAGAGAAGGTCCATTAAAATGCGTTCGACTCTGATGGGTCTGGTTCGAGAAGCGTTACAAGACCGAAAACCTGATTCCCGACGCTAAAATCAAGGTGACCCTCGTATCTGTTGAGTGTCTAACCGGGTTTTATTTCGTCCTCGCAGGCTCGTTGAAAAAGAATGCATCGACGCAGGTTTGAGTTCGTTAAAGGGTTGGAAAAACGTGGAATAAAAAACGCAAGTTTTTATAGAACAACGTTGTTTTGTCAGGCTTTATGATTAAAGTCGAAATTCGTTGATCAAGTACGTATCATCAAGTTTCACAGGTGCCAGGACGAAGATACACTGTTGGCCAAATATTTGTAAATTTCATTCGATTACAATTTTCATTTTTGATTCTTCTAACTAGGAATTTTTGTTTCAGGATAATTCTAACTTCTGCTACTGTTTCATGGCAATATCTCACGGTCAACATAATCGAAGACATAATGGAATGTTTCTAGAAATGCAAGCTACTCGATTGACAAAAAAACAACAAAATTATTTGAAGAACTCTAAAAAATTTGGATTTGGATTGGAAACGTAGCGAGGAGTACAGGAATTACAAGAAGAGGGAATAAAGTGCGTCGTAGCGAAATTTCGATGGAAAACTTTACAGGAAAAATGAGAAATTACAATTTTCATTTTTGATTCTTCTAACTAGTAATTTTTGTTTCAGGATAATTCCAACTTCTGCTATTGTTTCATCGCAATATCTCACGGTCAACATAATCAAAGACATAATGAGATGCTTGTAGAAATGCAAACTACTCGTTTGACAAAAAACAAGAAAATTATTTGAAGAATTGTGAAAAATTTGGATTTGGATGGAAACGTAGAGAGAAGTACAGGAATTACAAGAAGAGGGAATAAAGTGCATCGTAGCGAAATTTCGATGGGAAACTTTGCAGGAAAAAGGAGAAATTACAATTTTCATTTTTGATTCTTCTAACTAGTAATTTTTGTTTCAGGATAATTCCAACTTCTGCTATTGTTTCATCGCAATATCTCACGGTCAACATAATCAAAGACATAATGAGATGCTTGTAGAAATGCAAACTACTCGTTTGACAAAAAACAAGAAAATTATTTGAAGAATTGTGAAAAATTTGGATTTGGATGGAAACGTAGAGAGAAGTACAGGAATTACAAGAAGAGGGAATAAAGTGCATCGTAGCGAAATTTCGATGGGAAACTTTGCAGGAAAAATGAGAAATTACAATTTTCATTTTTGATTCTTCTAACGAGTTATTTTTGTTTCAGGATAATTCTAACTTCTGCTACTGTTTCATCGCAATATCTCACGGTCAACGTAATCAAAGACATAATGAGATGCTTGTAGAAATGCAAACTACTCGATTGACAAAAAAACAACAAAATTATTTGAAGAACTCTAAAAAATTTGGATTTGGATGGAAACGTAGAGAGAAGTACAGGAATTACAAGAAGAGGGACTAAAGTGCGTCGTAGCGAAATTTCGATGGGAAACTTTGCAGGAAAAATGAGAAAGTACGAGTCTCGAAGGACATGAAGAAGCCCTAGTGGGATCGCATCGTTTATTCTTCGACAAACCTCTGTGCATCCTCCTGGTCTTGTGAAAGACTGACAGTAAAGAGCCACGAAGTAGAATGGTAGTCTCGGTAAGAAATTGCCCCAGGGGCAAAATATAAATCTCTCGTTTTTGCGACGTAAGTAGCATACGCGATTCTCTGTCTATCGGCAAACCCCCTCATTCTTCCCAGTTTACTCATTTCGCCTTAATCACCCCGCTTGTTTTTCAAGCTCACAAAACCAATCTCCCCGGTATTTAAGGTAATCCCATTTCGTCGATGATTTTAGCTTAGTTTTTCGTAGAAAAAAAAACACATTCTATTTCGGTTTTCCCCACAAGGAAGTAAAACTGATTCATCGACCTACGAGACATTGTCATTGGATCAATGAGAACTTAATCAAATATTCTGAACATTGATCAAACAACAATATTCCTAGAATGTTTTTACTTTTTTCTCCTGAAAAAAAAAACATCAAATCTCTAAATCGCCACATTCATTTTCCGTTCATTCAACGTTACAAGACCTTTCTCATGGTAAAAAAGTTGCAAACATTTGTAAAAAAAGAATGATTCAACTTCTAAAAGTGTACACAAATAGGGGTTGAAAAAATTGAAAAACAAATCTTTTTTTCAGATTCTCTTGGTTCCTGAACTTCCAGTGTCCATGGGAACGAGGTACGGTTGGTTCCTCCGTTAGGTTTTGCGCTCCTTTATCGCATAAATAAAAAGGACGACGGGAGAAGCTACGGGGGAGCAAAATTTCTCGAGTACGATGAGAGTATAAGGAGAGAAAGAGAGATCAGAGCAGATCAGCAGGTCACTCACCACTAACCAGAAAACCAGCTTGGGTTCGGTCTTGAGGCCTTGAACCGACTTAAGACCTTTTTCAGTCAGAATCTCGGGACAATATCGCTGGCTCTTCGTACGAAATATAAATTCAAACGTTATATATATACATATAAAAAGAATGGTGAGAGAAAAAAAAAAAAGTGAAAGAGAGACAATATACGACGAAGCTTGGGTATCTCCAGTAAATCGTGCTTCTACCCAAAGTCAATCAACCCGATGTGTTACCAGAGATCTCTACAACAGGAGGGATTATCTTGCGTCGACCGCAGACACACGCAACTTTGTATCCTCGTGAAAAATATTATAATAATCGAGATTAGCGAGACGAGGTAGCGGTCAATCAATCCGTTTGGTTTTGTATTTTTTTCGAGAGTGTGGGAGTCGTTAAAATCTCTCCTATCTTACCTCCTCTCTGATAAATTACGATTTCTTCATTTTAAAAATAATTTTCAGTTTCACTCGTCTAGAGAAGATATCAAACCGCAAAAATATCGCCAGCACTTGGTTGTCGCAAGGTTCCTCGTCTCATTTGTAAATATCTAACGATCTTGGCACGTTTATTTATCTTCTTTATTTTATTTTACTTTTTGAATTTTGTTTTAGACGAGTGTGGAAAGTCTCGAAGAAATCTACGTTCGGTCTTAAAAGCTTTGTGAATCTTACGAAAAGTAAGTGATCGTCGAGGATGGGGAAGCAGGCTGCTATTTTTAAACTCGAAGGATTCAAATGCAAACGAGACTGCGTGTCGTGTGGCGAGTCCTTTTTTTACAAGGGAACAATGTCACAAGGGAGTTTGTTAATTGATTTTAATCGTTTGTTTTTAACAAAGTTAATAGTCGATAATTTATTTTGTTCCCTCTTTTTTCTACCTAAAGATGAAGAATTTTTGTTCTTTGTTTTAGACATTGGATCGTGGACGATGGATTGTATAAAGATTCAAAAATTTTAAAGGAAATTAAAGGGAAAAAAAAAACATTTTTTTTCCAGTCACTTTGGTCAACGAAAACGATTAAGAAATGTCTCTTCGTTTGTCTTCATTCGTATGCAAGAATAATAGCGTCCCTTCGTAGGCGGAAGATATTTTGGTCATTTTCCTAATGGCTCGCTATTAAAACCTGGCACTAAACGATTTTACATGACAACAGAAAGAGAGACGGAATGACAGACGGAGAGATAGAGGAAGGTCAAAAAGATTCGATTCAAATTGAAATATGCTTGAAATCTAATTAACACGGGCATGACACTGATCTCCGAACAACTTGTAACATTAAAATTCACCGGAGCATTGATTATAATAGATACATGCTCAATTTACAAGATCTGTCCCGGATATGGATTCTTTAGAAGAAGAAAAAAAAAACGAGAAACATAACAAAATATGTATATTTCTTATCTAAAAAAAAAAACGTGGGAATGTAATAGTGTGAAAAAAAAAACATTGTCCGAAAAGGATTCGAACGATCAGTATGCACATCTATGCATATGCACATGCAGGTACATACAAATTTATAAATGTATGTAATATATAATGAATTATATTGTATTTTATCAAATTATATTAAATTATATTAAATTATATTAAATTATATTAAATTATATTAAATTATATTAAATTATATTAAATTATATTAAATTATATTAAATTATATTATATTATATCATTATATTATATCATATTATATTATATTATACTATATTATACGATATTATATTATAATATATTATATCAAATTATATTAAATTATATTATATTATATTATATTATATTAAATTATATTAAATTAGATAATATTATATTTTATTATATTATATTATACTATATTATACGATATTATATTATATTATATTATATCAAATTGTATTATATTATATTATATTATATCAAGTTATATTATATTATATCAAATTATATTAAATTATATTATATCAAATTATATTATATTATATTATATCAAATTATATCAAATTATATTATATTATATTATATTGAAGAATATTAAATTATATTAAATTATATTATATTATATTAATAGAATTAATTAATACATATGCTATTTGTTATAAATATTCGTTATAACGAATGATGAATTGTATACATAAATCTGTATGCAGCTGCAAGCGCATAGGTGTGTATGTGTCTTTAACTATAATGCATATGGAATTCGTTATAAATATATGTATATATATGTGTGTATATGAGTATATAACAAATGGTAAATTTAATGGCAATTCGGACTGTTTTATAACCGGTGATTTTCACGATTGCGAACGAGATCCGAGATTCGAGCGCATACAGTGTATATTTTACTACGGCTTTTGCCGCACAATATCGACAATATCCCTGAATGCAATTACGTGCGACCGTCAACTTCTTATTGCTATGCCATCCGTCTCTCCGGTACCACAGGCACGTTAACCGATATACGAGCGCGGACGAACCTTGTAAATCGTAAAAACCTTTATTTATTTATTTATTTATTTATCGACCCTCGTTCTTCCTTGAAGTCGGAACAATCGTAAATTGAACCATCCGCTGCCACTTTATACCGGCTTTTATTCACGAATTTATCGACATACATGTACTTTCTTCTCATTGATGCAAAATTAAAAAAAAAGACAAAAAAATAATGAAGTAAAAAAAAAAGAAAATTAAATTTGTTTAAAAATCATCGTCGCTCTTTTATTTTACATTATCAATTAAAAATTTACATAATTTATCTAATTGTCGAACAAAAATCTACGAAAAACTGATCAAATTCCTTCGTTCGTCAAATTTTCCAAAAACTATTACGACTTTCGCTTTTTATTTTTATTTTTCGTCAAATTTTTTTTTTTTTTAACACCATCGAAATCGAACAACGCTCGAGATCAGACGCGTTTCCTCGTGGATCCACGAGGGCTGTATAGTTTATCGAGCGAAACAAGATTACTCTCATTATACGATACCGCGATTATCTTAAAAGCCATCCAAGTCTTATTCCCATTGACGGAACGAAGTGAAACCCGCGAATTAATGGAATCTTCGCTCATAACAATAATTTACGAATTGATTTGAAAAAAAAAAATCTAACTTTCGATTATGTATATGTATATTTTTTTTTTTCAAAATTTTATTTTCACTTCGATTCTTAACTCGACGTTGTTACGATGTTCGATAAGGTTGAGTTATTCGCTAATCAACAATTTTACTGCCTAATTCTGTAATTTCGTAAGTACATCCGGGGTGTATAAAGGGAAATTGATAGGAACTTGTGAGTTTGGAGGGAGGGATGAAGAGATAGTTGGGGGGAGGGGGGGGGGGTACGGTGCAATTACACGATGCCTGACAACCGCTCATTACTATGCTACACATATCACCCGTAGCGCGTCCTCAACGGCCTTGAGACTGACCGGTGAGTGCGTTATATATATATATATATATCTATCTTCGAGGGGACGAGACTTATCAGCGAGGTTTTCTGCGTGAAATCCAAATGGATTTATATCCACAATTCGCATCTGCCTTCATCGCCTTTTTATCCCCTCTTTACCTCTCTCGCTCTTTCTCGCTGTCTCTGTGTTTACGGATATAAATTATATCATGCTAAACTATATTATATTATATTATATTATGTTATATTATATTATGTTATATTATATTATATTTTGTTATATTATATTATATTATATTATGTTATATTATATTATATATTATATTATATATTATATTATATGTTATATCATATGTTATATTATATATTATATTATATGTTATATTATATATTATATTATATATTATATTATATGTTATATTATATGTTATATTATATATTATATTATATGTTATATTATATATTATATTATATGTTATATTATATATTATATAATATATTACATTATATATTATATATTATATTATATCATAATATGTTATAGTATATTATATTATATTATATTATATCATATTATATTATAGTATATTATATTATATCATATATTATATCATATTATATTATAGTATATTATATTATATCGTATATTATATCATATTATATTATAGTATATTATATTATATCATATATTATATCATATTATATTATAGTATATTATATTATATCGTATATTATATCATATTATATTATATTATATTATATTATATCATATTACACACACATACACATATTTGTATATGTATATACAGAGACAGAGACAGAGAGAGAGAGAAAAATATTTTTTGTTAATGGCTTTCTCGTGTACGTCAATAATCCATTAGACACTTTGTCTCTTTGTATCGATATTTCTCAATAAAAAAGATCGTCGCTACCGATCGTACGACCTTAAACAGTCTCGAATAACGAGGATAAAACGATTATCCGTGGCTTCGACGTTTCTTACCCCCTCGACGACAAATGTCAAAGGAACGACAAAATAATGATAATAATCATAATAATAATAATAATAAATAACGTTTAAACGCGACGATATAATTTGTCGATCGAACGAACGATCGTCGCCAACTTTTTCTTACGAGACGAAACGAAAATGGGCGAGAAACAATAACAACAACGAAAATTTAAAATTGGGAAATCCGAGGAGAAAATTGGACGAGGAAAACGTTAAAAAGAGGAGATTTGTCCTTTAACGATCTAAACGACGTTTTAGATATCGATCGAAAACACGATTTTACCATCAATCTTGAAATTACGAGTACGTTTCCGGATGTTCGAGGCATTTATCGATGATTGATTGCAAATTATTCTTACAATTAGTGGATAAACAAATTTTTCTTTTTTTTCATTTTTTTTCTTTTTTTTCAATTTTCTTCTTTTTTTTCAATTCTTATTTATTTTTCTCAATTTACACTATTTTATTTTATTTCTTTATTTTTTTTTGTTTACTTCGAGCAAACGAGAAAGTCGCAGGAAATTCGTCGACGAAATTGAAATTGAAAGCAATATTAATCTCGTCCTGGGGGAGGGAGGGGGGGGGGGGTGTGCGTAGATTTTTTTTTGTTTTTTTAGTAACGCAGCTAAAGTACAATCCGTCGCGATTGCGAGGAGAAAAGTTTGATAAATCGCTCGATAGAGACACGCACGTGGCTGATGCACGAACTCGCGAGTTCGCACATAAGTCGAACCCTTTTTCTACGATGATCGATGGGAACGAGGGGCGTTGTCGAGCTAATAATGGACGAGATATCGATGCAACGATGGGACAAAAGAAAAGAAATTGAGCTGTTTAAAATTAATTTTATTATTATTATTATTATTTTTATAAATTTTGCAAATATTTGAAAAAATTGTTAATTTATTTCGATCAAAGTACGCTTTTTTTTTATTTTCCTCGTTTTCAGAAGTCAAATATTCAAAAAAAAGACAAAAATTTTTGGATTTTATTGAATAAATTAATTTTTACGAACTCGTTTAAAAATCTTGAGAATTTTATCGTCCAGTTACTCGTCACTGAGCCTGTTCGATAAAGATAATAAAACAAAAAGTTAATTTCTTCGATCTTTTTGAAAATTCAAATAAATTTTCTCGACGTATCGACGAAATTTTTTTAAAAACATTTTTACGACAATATATCTCTGATTAATTATCGTTACTAATTATTCTTCGTGTTGTCAATGTCGTCGATTTTTATTTAAATTCTAAACTCGTTTTAACGCAGTGCAAGTTGAATTCGTTTTAGAATTTTAGATGTCGATGTACGTGCAAAAAATTTTTATTAAATGTTTTCTTTGTTTCGATTGAGCGGATTAGAATTCGTGTGTAGCTGAAACATTACGTCGATACGACTTTCGTAGCAACGAGAGTTGTCAAAAAAAAAATGTTCGAACGATAAAGCTGAAAAAAATGTTTTTTTTCTTTCTTTTTTTTTTCGTAACTGTCGAAGGTGTACGTTTTCGAGATGGACAATCGAACGTTCGTACTCGGGTAGAACGAGCATTCCCGTTGAACATTACAAAGGTGATACCGTTAGAATTTCGTTGACTCTCAGGTGCAACGTGAATAAATCGGACGTGGACTGCGGTTTGTACGTGACGTGCCTGTGATCGCCGGTTCACTACTAGTTTGCTCTACTTGAGGTACGACCACGTGCTGACGCATTCACGAAACGAGTAAATATCAATGGCGACGAGAACATTTTTTGATAAACGAATTTTAATCGAATTAATAAAGGAATTCAAATTCAATTTGATTTTTAAAGACATTTTTATCAATTGTCAAAGTTCAATTATATAATTGGTGTAAATCGTAAAGATTGTAATTGATAAAAGTGATAAGAAATGATTTAAATGTATAAATGGAATTTTTAGTTTTCCAAGTGTTTGACCAAGAATAAAAATAATTATTGTACATTATATTTCGTGTTTGTATTTATGTAAAAATTGTAATTGATAAGAAGAATGATAAGAATTGATTTAAATATATAAATGTAATTTTTAATTTTCCAAGTCTTTGACCAAGAATAAAAATAATTGTGGTAAATTATATTTCGTGTTTGTATTTATGTAAAAATTGCAATTGATAAGAATGATAAGAATTGATTTAAATATATAAATGTAATTTTTAATTTTCCAAGTGTTTGATCAAGAATAAAAATAATTATTGTAAATTATATTTCGTGTTTGTATTTATGTAAAAATTGTAATTGATAAGAAGAATGATAAGAATTGATTTAAATATATAAATGTAATTTTTAATTTTCCAAGTGTTTGATCAAGAATAAAAATAATTATTGTACATTATATCTCGTGTTTGTATTTATGTAAAAATTGTAATTGATAAGAATGATAAGAATTGATTTAAATGTAGAAACGTAATTTTTAATTTTCTAAATGTTTGACCAAGAATAAAAATAATTGTTGTAAATTATGTTTCGTGTTTGTATTAGTGGTTGGTGAATTATTTTATAGATAATGATATTGCTAATTATAATTTGATTCGATTATAATCGATGCGAATGAAGCATTCTTTCTTTATTGTATTTGACGATGACGAATCCTTCACTTCGGGCAACACTTTTTTTACGACTATTCTTCGTAGAGTACGTGTCACGACGACAAATAGTTGGCAAAAAATTGCTCGACGATCGTTGAAAGAAGTGATCCGAAAGTTCGTTGACACTCGATACGACAATACGGAAATTTAGAAATTTGCGTCCTTTATTCGTATCGGTGTAAAAAAATCGACGATTAGCAGTAGAAAAAAATACGATTTTTTTACTCACTGTCTTTTCTTCAAAATATTCGAAAGATTAACATACACAATTTTGAAGAATGAAAACAACTACCACAGAATGTACCACTATATTGAAGAATAATTGCTGTAAATTCTTCAAATTTAACGAAAATTTGAATAATTAAAAAAAAAAATCATGAAAACCTTCCCCTTCAACTCACACAATCGGAAAAAAGCTCCAAAACTAGAAACAAACTAAAACCAAATGAAACAAACCTCAATAAAAAAAAGCTGAACCAAATTAAATTAAATTAAATCAAAAAATTATAAAAATCTCAATTATTCCCTCAAAAAAAAAATCCAAAACAATTCCTAATGTCAAAAAAATATCAGAGAAACATAATAAACATCGCCCTATAAATTGGTCACTGGCTCCAATACCATCCCCACATTTTTAAATAAAATCAAAATTGGGTCACAAGTCACGAACCCAAAATAAAAAAAAAAACATTTAAAATCCAAAAATACTCCCAGGACTCATGGTTCCCAATTCAAGGTCGTCATGGTCGATTCCATACAATTACAAAAAAATCCAAAAAAATCCCTAACCTCAAAAAACCCCAGAGAAAATAAAGAAACATCATCCTATAAATTTCCCACTGGCTCCAATACCATCCCCACATTTTCAAATAAAATCAAAATTGGATCACAAATCACAAACCCAAAATTAACAAAAAAACATTTAAAATCCAAAATACTCCCAGGGCTCGTGGTTCCCAACCCAAGGTCATCGTGGTCAATTCCATACAATGGCAAAAAAACCCCACAAAATTCCTAAAATAAAAAAACCCCAGAGAAAATAAAGAAACATCATCCTATAAATTTCCCACTGGCTCCAACACCATCCCCACATTTTTAAATAAAATCAAAATTGGATCGCAAGTCACGAACCCAAAATAAAAAAAAAATTCAAAATCCAAAATATTCCTGAGACTCGTGGTTCCCAACCTAAGGTCGTCGTGTTCGATTCCCTACAGTTACTAAAAAAAATGTCATCGTCGATTCCATACAATTACAAAAAAAAAACCAAACAAATCCCTAATCTCAAAAAACCCCAGAGAAAATAAAGAAACATCATCCTATAAATTTCCCACTGGCTCCAATACTAACCCCACATTTTTAAATAAAATCAAAATTGGGTCACAAATCACGAACCCAAAATTAACAAAAAAAACATTTAAAATCCAAAATACTCCCAGAACTCGTAGTTCCCAACCCAAGGTCATCGTGTTCGATTCCACACAATGGCAAATTCACCCAGCGTCGAACCACCCTAACGAGATTGAAGCCAAAGTGGTCGATGAGAAGACAACACGAAAATGAGTCAATATTATTTATCATCGTCGTGGTCGTACGTCGTCGAGGCTCTTCCTTCGGCATCGGCAAGGGCGCGGCGACGTGAGCGGTACGCGGGGCACACCACGGGTATATATGGGCCACACACGCGCCCGGAATACCACATTCGTGGTTCGCCCTAGCCGACAAGGTTGGCCCCTTAATCGTTCGTCGTACAAACGCCGATTCTTTCGAGTCGAACGGTGGGACCGTCTCGCGCCTATCGTTCCTCCACCTTTATTAAGGCCCCCGGTGGCGGTGCCGTTTGTCTCTTCTCCCCCCTCCACTACCCCACGTTTATCCACCACGAGCCAATTCATTACAACGGCGGTTGTTCGCGCGCGTACACGTCCTCTTGTTTTTCCGAACTTCGAGTGAGAACGAGATCGTTGATTTTCTTTTGTTTTTTTTTTTTTTGGGGGTTGAGTTGTTTTTGGGCCTTTTTTCATTCTTCCAGTGTTTCGGTTCGGTTACAACTGGAGACGCAAAAAATATACGACGTTGCGCTGGTGGACGATAAGACAGCCCTAAAGGTTTGTCCAGATTTTTGTTTTGGTTGTTTTCTTCTTTTGGTATGTTTTTTTAGATAATTAATTTTTGGCTGGAGCTTTTTTAAAGTTCGGATCGTTTTTGAAATTGTAATTGATTTTGCTGTTTTATATTTTTGTTCGATGGTGGTTGGGATAAAGGTTGTTAATGAGGTTTTTGTTTGTGGAGGAAAGCTTGTTTTGTTTTTTTGAAAATGGAATTTTTTTTTTAGTTTATCGTGGTTGATGAAAATTTTGGCAGGAAAATTGTAATTGTCAGTGTTTCGTTTCATTTCAATGAATTATTTTCTAATTGTTTGTTTATTCTTTGAACTCATTCTAGTTGTCAGGATTTGCTGGATAAAATTAGTTTTGTTAATTGCAAATTAAATTGTGAGAATCTCGTAAGATTTTCCTGGGATAATTGATTAACAATAACAATCTTAATTAATTATAGTTGTTGTTGAACAGATACAAATATAACGATAAATTAAAGATTATAATTTTCAATCCATTCATTACCAATACTAGTAATAATTAATTACAATTTTTAATTAATTACGAGAAACATCATAAAAATAATTCGCAATTATATAAATCATTTTAACTCTTTATCATAACAAACGATTCTTCGTATAATTATTTTATCGTTGCTGAAAAACAAAAACAAGTTACCAAAAAAAAAAAAAAAGCAAAACGAAAAACAAGGAAAGAAAAAAAAACAAGGTACCAAAAAAAGAACAAAATTTAAATTTATGCGCGAAAAGTTCATAACGAGTACATGAGAAAAGAAAAGAAAATTTTTAAATAGAAGGAAAAAAAAACCATTCACCAAAAGAAAGACAAATTTTTATTAATCCGCGAAAAGTTCGCAACGGAGTTAATGAGAAAAGAAGAGAAAATGACAAAAAAAACAAGTTACCAAAAAAAAAAGAAAAAAAACAAAAGCGATAAACAAAGAAAGCAAAAAAAACCAAGTTACCAAAAAGAAAAAAAACAAAAGCGATAAACAAAGAAAGAAAAAAAAACCAAGTTACCAAAAGAAGAACAAAATTTAAATTTATGCGCCAAAAGTTCATAACGAGTTTATAAGAAAGAAAAAGAAAATTTAAAAAACAAAAACAAAAAAAGACAAGTTACCAAAAAAAAAGTAGAATTTAAATTTATGTGCGAAAAGTTCATAAGGAGTTGATGATTCAATGTCAGGCGCAAGGACTCAATTTGCGACGGTACATTTTCTCGAGTATCCGATGTCACGGAACTCTTGAGTACTTGGGACGGGGGGAGGGGAAGGGGGGGGGGGGGATCATTTCGGAGGTGGAATAAATTATGGGTCGGATCGTATAAGTAAACGACTATCGGGCGTTCGATCACTTCAGGGTCGACAGGTATTCCCTTGATGCGCGAAAACGCCTTGTGAATTCCGTATGATCTTCTTTGTTACTTACTTAGCTCCTGGAATAAACACACACCCAGAAAAACTCAACGCGATTTCTTTCACACACGCGCGCTAAACGACGATATTACTGGAGAAAAACGAGTCGATATATTTGTCTCGTTAAACGATCGCTCGACTTGACCGACGTTTAGTTCAATTAAATTTTATATATTATTAATATATATATATATATATATATATTTTTTAATCGAATAATTATTGTACTTTTATGATGGGAAGGATCGTTTTATGTTTCTAATTAATTTAAAGTTCGTTATGAGAAGCTGATAATCCGTAATTGATAATTGGAAATTGACTCATGGATGACAGTCCGAGAGAATAAATTGTTTCGACTTCCAAGAAACGAATATCGCGATAAAATTTGTCAGTGTTTGATTAAGTTTATCGTACGGATTCGTCATCCCTCGTAAGAATATTCTCTATGCAACGATGCCTGAGTAATTGTTGAAAATGATAATTAAAAGATTTAGGCAAATTTGCGTTAAAAGTAATGTGTGAAATAAAAAATAGTTGGGAGTTAGAAAAATAGTGGAAATATTGAAAAGTAGAAAATGGACCAAGGTGTAGAAATCTTTTTTTTTTAAATAAATTATGACGTTTTGGTTATATTTATTCAGCTAAAATCTTAACTATTTTAAAGAGGGCTATTTTTTTGGTGAACAGATTCTTGAAATTTCTCGAGGTATTTGTACTTATTTTTTTTTTTGTAATCATTGAAAATAATAACTAATAGACCGATGTAAAATTTCGTTAAAAATAATACGTGAAATAAAAAATAGTCAAGAGTTAGAAACATAGTGAAAATATTTAAAAGTCAAAAATGGACCACAGTGTAGAAATCTTTTTAAAAAATAAATTACGACAGTTTGACTATATTTTTTCAGCTAAAATCTTAACTATTTTAAAGAGGACTATTTTTTGATGAAAAAATTCTTGAAATTTCTCGAGGTATTTGTACCTATTTATTTTTTTTTGTAATCATTGAAAATAATAACTAATAGACCGATGCAAAATTTCGTTAAAAATAATACGTGAAATAAAAAATAGTCAAGAGTTAGAAAAATAGTGAAAATATTCAAAAGTCAAAAATGGACCACAGTGTAAAAATCTTTTTTTTAAATAAATTACGAAGTTTCGACTATATTTTTTCAGCTAAAATCTTAACTATTTTAAAGAGGACTATTTTTTTATGAAAGAATTCCTGAAATTTCTCGAGGTATTTGTACTTAATTATTTTTTTGTAATCATTGAAAATGATAACTAATAGATTTATGCAAATTTTCATTAAAAATAATACGTGAAATAAAAAATAGTCAAGCGTTAGAAAAATAGTGAAAATATTCACAAGTCAAAAATGGACCACAGTGTAGAAATCTTTTTTAAAAATAAATTACGAAGTTTCGACTATATTTTTTCAGCTAAAATCTTAACTATTTTAAAGAGGACTATTTTTTATGAAAAAATTCTTGAAATTTCTCGAGGTATTTGTACCTATTTATTTTTTTTTGTAATCATTGAAAATAATAACTAATAGACCGATGCAAAATTTCGTTAAAAATAATACGTGAAATAAAAAATAGTCAAGAGTTAGAAAAATAGTGAAAATATTCAAAAGTCAAAAATGGACCACAGTGTAAAAATCTTTTTTTTAAATAAATTACGAAGTTTCGACTATATTTTTTCAGTTAAAATCCTAACTATTTTAAAGAGGACTATTTATTTGATGAAAAAATTCTTGAAATTTCTCGAGGTATTAGTATTTATTTATATTTTTGAAAAACATTCCTTCCTCCCGTGAAGCGAGGTAAAACGATCTTCTCGGTTTTCTGCTCCCCCACAAAATATTCCTATAAACGAGCCTCGAGGTTGTATTGTTGCTCCCTCTGTTTTGCGGTAATAACTCGTTGCCGGTAGAAGCGGAGAGAACTCGTCGCCTCGTGTGTACAGTTTTTTTTATTTTTGTTTTTTTTTTTTCGACCGAGAGACGGTTGTTCGAACTCGCATTGCCGAGTCGCAGGTGCATAACCGGGATGGACTCGGTTAGTGTTCCCTCGCTTCGACGTATCTACCAATGGGCTGGTCAGCGTGGGTCGAGTTTAAACCAAAAAAAAAACCCACAACAACAGCGAGAAAATAAAATTAAAAACAACAAACAAAAAAACGGAAAAAAATAAATCAAACGAAGAAAAACGACCGAAGGGTAAAGAAGCGAGGGCGGGGACTAGCCCGGAGACGGATTCAACTACTTCGTCGTTGGATTGGGGGGGGCATAAATTTACATTCCGAAAGCGCGCAACAAGTGTGCGCATAGCGATCTCTGGGACAAACTTTTTATTTTTCGATCCTAACGCGCGCTACGACTCTCCTTTCTTCATTTTCTTTTTTCATTTTTTTAAATTATTTATGTCTCTTTCGATAGTGATAGTCCAGGAGAATAGCTGAGTTGGATGTAACTTTGGATTTTCAAAAAAAAAATGATAAGCAAAATACAATTTTTATTTACTTTGAGAATTTCTCGTAGTTAATAATTTGAAATGTTTAATCAAAAGGATCGTCGTCTCGATAAATTATATTTAATTGGCCGGAAACTGTGTTTTAAATAATCTAGAGAATGAGATTTTGTTGAAAAAATTGGGAGTTTGAAAGAATATTTCTCTAAAGCAAACTTCCACGATGTGAATTCTTTTTTTTTCTGTATGAAAAGGAAGAAAAATGATTGATTGGTGTTTGTAAATTTGTGAAAAATCGTTATAAAATTATGACAAATTATATTTTCAGAGATGGGCTGGCCAATTGCGGCCTTATGGGGCCTAAGCGTATTGGCCCTGGTGTCGGGCTATCGCATAGTAGAGATCGAACGACGATCGTATAGCCAAAAACACATACCACCCTCGAACGTACCGAGTTTTCAACGTAACTCCGTCGAGAGCATGCCATATTTTGAAAAACTGCAGATGCAAGATGTCGAATTTGGTTCTCAACGTTTGCCACTGAGGAGTGCCGTCGAGGCTCTGCCAGACAACGGTGGATTGAAGAGCCAGTCACTACGCGAGTCCATTCAAAGAATTCCGGAATAGTGCGTTTAAAAAACATTAACAAATAATAATTTTTTTTATGAATTGTTCGATTATCGTAAAATAATTTTCGATAGTTTGAAATTGAAATAATTGACACTTTTGTTTCAGCGCTGGAACGAGAATTCCACTCAGAGATGCAGTCGAGCATCGCACTGCACCGTTCTTCGACGGTGGTGTCAGTCACGAATCAATCTGGCTCGAACAATTATCACAACCCGGAGTGCGACAAAACGATGTTCCATCTAGCGTCATTTGTCAATTCGAATCAGGAGCGGTTTACAGGCCCGATCCCTTTTCCCTGAGGCCTGGTGGAATTCCGAGTAGAAAATGCACGCATTTAATTTACAGAGCTGCTACATTAGGTAAATGATCCAAAAAATATTGATTACTTTTGTTTTCCAATAGTCAACGGTTGATTATTTTATGGGTTACATTTCAGATGCGCAAGAACTGACCCTGATATCGAGAGATCCGGAATACGACGAAGGCACAGGTAAGCCACCCGTTCCTGCCACAGCGCTATTAACACGCCCTTTTTTTCTAACGTTAATGAAGCTGAACCAAAAATCAAACGTGTAATTTTTGCCAGATTAATAAATTGTATCGAAATATCAACAATTAATCCATCGATTCAAAATATATCAGAATATTTATTGCCAATTATAAACTAAGTAAATAACTATTCCAAATCCTTCTTCAAACAACTAAAAAATCATCAAAAAATTGATACAGATCGTAAAAGAATTCCCAAAGTATTTTTAACAAGTTAATCTCAAGAAGATAACAAAAATGTTCTACATGTTTAAATCGTCCCTACAGGTGGTTATGCATCAGCCTTACAACAAAGAAAGAAAGATCCATCGCTGCGGGTGCTCTTATCTATCGTTTCGCCCGACGAAGGTCGACTGTTCGAGATGCTAACGCGAGACTGGTCCACCTGTAAAAGATTCGGCGAGTCGATACTCGATTTTTTGGCAAAATACGAATTTGACGGTATCGAAATCGATTGGAATAATAATTCGATGATTCGACTGAAGCGTCTCTTGGGTGCGATTTATCAGCCCCTGTCATCAAGAGGATTGACCCTCGTTGTCTCGCTCGGAGCGAATAATATTCCGGATCGGGAACTTACCAAAATGGCCGATCTCTTGATTCTCCAAGGGTGGCAAGGATCGACGAAAGAAATCGCCACTCATCCAGCGCCTTTAAGTTTCGTGGTATCAGCGACGTCAAAATGGCTCGACTCTGGTGTCGATGCTTATAAAATAATTCTCGGTGTGCCATTGGCCGGTGCGAGTTATACATTGAAATTCAAAAATTCTACCGATCTTGGTTCACCGATTTTGGGTCCCGGAATGGAAGGTCCGTACACGAAGGATCGCGGTACTTTGGCTTATTTTGAAATTTGCGACAAATTGGAAGATCTCTGGACCTATGGAAGGGACGAGGAGGGTCCTTATTTGAAACGAGGAGACCAATGGATCGGATACGAAGATCCTGTCACCATGAAACTCAAAGCTGCTTATGTCAAGTCCGTCGGGCTTGGTGGTCTATCATTGTCGAGTTTGGACCTCGATGACTTCGTGGTACGTGAGAAAAATTCAAATTTCAAGGAAGAAAATTGAATTTAAATTCAACTTTAAAAACTGGCAAACAATTTTGTATTTTGAAAAAAAGCATTCAAACACTCGTCTTAATAAGATAATTGATAATAATTCTTCAAAATTGATATAAATTTCAAAAAAAATGAAAAAAGAAAGAATTACAACAATAAAATTTTCTTTTATTTCAAATTTTTGTGAAAGTGGACATTTTTAAAAACTTGATCCATTTACCAATGAGATTTTTAGTCCCTCGTTATATCAGAAAAATAATAAAACGAAGATCAATTAGAAAAATAAAAATTACTTTATCAAATCCGTTTGACATTAGAAACTTCTGAAATTTTTAGGCAGAGAAAAGAATTTCATAAATTCTCCTATCGTCTATCTCTCCCTCTCTCTCTCTCTAATGTATTTTCCCTACTCCAGTCATTTTTAGATAGAAATTGGTCAATGAATATTCATGCCTCGATTTTTTTAGGGTATCTGCGGTGAGCCATGGCCAATGTTGTCCGCAGCTATCTCAACTTTGGGTAATTACGTCGAGCCGACTGAAAGGTGCGAGATGGATGGTATGTTCAGTGATCCGGAGAACTGCGCCGGTTATCTCTCGTGCGAAAAAGGTGGGCATTACCGAAATGACATACAGAAGCTAGAACACACTTTACGAGATGATTAATTTCGTGGCTCTACGAACAAATTGATTAATGGAACGTTAATGACGTTTTATTTCTTTTTTTTTTTTTTAATTTTTTTTAGGAATACTCCATCGTGGTATCTGCAGCGATGGTCGATTTTTCGACACCTCTAATGGACGCTGTGCTAAGGCCGATCCAAAAATATGCGTGCCTAATGTCAAACAGACGAAATTTTTACGAAAACAAAAACTTCAATACGAGAAAACAGACGACAAAGGTCCTCGGCTAGTTTGTTACGTCACTTCTTGGTCCATGTACAGAAAAGGGGACGGTAAATTCGCACCCGAGCAATTGGACGAGAGCCTGTGCACTGATGTTATTTATTCATTCGCTGGTTTGAATCCTGAGAATCTTGAGATACAAGCCTACGATCCTTGGGCCGATATCGACAATAGTAAGTTTTGAACATGTTTTTTTTTTAAACTTTTCAAATTTAGCGAAGTTTTGATTATTTATTATGAAAAATTAATAATTCAGAGGAAAAATATTTTTCTCATCGGCAGAGTTTCTTATACGAGCGATTATTATTAATTATTGACAAATTTTATTTTATTAAGAAAAATAATTTTATTTTTAGAAATAAAATTTTATTTTTAGCGAAATTCAAATTTAAGATCGAGCTCTTTGAAATATCGTTACTAATTGTTTATGTGGAAAATATTATTCATAAAAATCGGTGACAGGGAGTGGTGTAGGGGTAGCGTTCTCGACTCCCAACGCAGAGGTCTCGGGTTCGATTCCCACCGGCAACAAAAAATTTTTTCTTTGTGTTTTTTTCTGTGCTCTCGATGGTTCGGAACTCAGCTAAGATTAATTGTCTGTAGGTCCATCGGAGTGGTTGCTGGAATTTGTATGAAGCAGAGGAAATGTAAAAAGGCGAAATACGCCGTTACATTGGAATTTGGGCTTCAACCACTCCGGTCCCGATAGCTATCTATCGAATATGCACCACGTTACTATCTAACTAACTATCGTTGATAAACGTGAGTAAAGATATAAAAAATGTGAATTTATCTCAAGATCTGTACGAGAGAGTGACGTCGCTGAATGGACCAAGAGTGCTTCTGGGACTGGGAGGATGGACCGACAGTGCTGGTGACAAATATTCGCGATTGGTGAACAGCGCCAGCGCGAGAAAAAGATTCGTCACCTCGACGGTGGATTTCCTTCAGAGATACGGATTCGAGGGTCTCTCGTTCGAATGGACGTATCCGATATGTTGGCACAGTCAGTGTGGCAAAGGACCAAAAACCGATCGACCCAACTTCACGAAACTGTTGCAAGAATTGAAGGAAGAATTCGACTCGGCTAGACCCAAACTCACCCTCGCAGTAGCAGTTTCCGGTTACAAAGAAGTCATCGACGTTGCTTATGATTTTCCGGCTATTTCCGATGTCGCTGCGTTCATTTCCGTTATGACGTACGATTATCACGGTGCTTGGGAAAAACAGGTTGGACACTTGGCACCATTGTATGGTACACCGGGTGAAAAACATCCCTTTTACAACACGGTGAGTTCAAAATTGTTCTCAATTTTGAGTTGAAAGAAAAATTCAACATAATCCGGTCGGAAAATGATGATAAATGATCCAAAAATTGAAAAAATCTAAGAAATGCAAGAGGAAAAACATTTTTTCAAAATATTCAATGACATTTGATTTTCTATATTAACAATTTCAAGAAATCACGTGTGATCATCACAAAAACAAAATAACTTTTTTATCATTAAAAAAAAAAGTTTTTATTTCCGTTTGATATCTACAAATGTTCAAGGAACAATTAAAAATGCTCGAATCAATAATTTACGATACAAAGATTCAAATTGGCAATTTTGTTTACATTTTTACATATAATTAATAAAATAAAAATTGTTTTTCTTTTTTTCCTTTGCCTAAAATTTCATGTTTCAAAATTGTTCTCAATTTTAAATTGAAAGAAAAATTGAACCTAATCCGGTCGGAAAATGATGATAAATGATCTAAAAATTGAAAAAATCGAAGAAATGCAAGAGGAAAAACAATTTTTCAAAATATTCAATGACATTTGATTTTCTATATTAACAATTTCAAAAAATCACGTGTAATTATTACAAAAACAAAATAACCTTTTTATCATTTCAAAAAAAAATTTTGATTTCCATTTGATATCTACAAATGTTCAAGGAACAATTAAAAATGCTCGAATCAATAATTTACAATACAAAGATTCAAATTGGCAATTTTGTTTACATTTTTATGTATAATTAATAAAAAAAATTTTTTTTTATTCCATTGCCTAGAATTTCACGATGAATTATATAGCGAGTCTCGGAGCAACTAGATCGAAGCTCCTAGTTGGTATTCCCTTCTATGGCCAAACGTATCGTCTCGTACGCGACGATTTGCACGACCTCGGCGATCCTGTTTCCGGTGCGGGTGCTCCTGGCGAATTCACCAAACAGCCAGGAATGCTCGCTTACTACGAGATATGCGGTCGTATAAGACAACAAAATTGGAACACCCAGAGAGGTACAATCTAAAACAAAGTCAAAAATAAAAAATTGAAAATCCACAAATTTTTAATTTCTGCAAAATCTTTGAAATAAAAAAATCTTACCTCGTAGGCCCGAGCGCATACCGGAAGGAACAACTGGTGGTTTACGAAAACTCGAATAGCGTTCACGAGAAAGGACGATGGATCGTCGAGAGTGGTTTTGGTGGAGCAACTGCCTGGACCGTCGATTTGGACGATTTTACAAATCGTTGTTGCATGGGAGCTTTCCCTCTGCTGACTAGTCTCAATAGTGCTCTAGGTATCATTAAATAACTTATATTTTTTAAAAACTATCTATTCTATTGTTTATTTTGAAAATATTTATTGTTGTATCTTTCTTATTTTTTTATTTCTTATTTTTTTCTTTAAATGAATTTTTTTGGTTGAAAAACTGGTCGATCGATGATTTTAGGTGGTCGAATAAGACCTTCGTTGAAAATTGAGAATTGCAAGAGACCACCGGAGCCCATAACACCTCCACCAGCAACACTGACGACACCTGCGGACCTTCTTGAGGGCGGTGGGTCTTATCAGACGAGGCCAATGACATCGTCGACAACGACACAAGCAACAACGTGGCCAACGTGGACGGAGAGACCCAGCAAAAAACCGAGTAGTACTGCGAGACCAACATGGACAACGTGGACATGGACTAGTCCTACTGTCACTACTACTACCACGACACCTATTACGACTTATAGGTAAAGTCTTCGTTAATTTGTTGATATAAACTTCTGAAGGATAAATCCTCGAGGGTATTTATCCTACGATACTTGTTGCGAGTCTTTAACGCGTATCTGACCTTTTACTACTGCTGTCTCGGCTTGTAAATCGATAAGACGTGATTACAAATTATGTGATAAAAGTTCGAGAAAAATGAAAATGTTAAGGTCGATTAAGTTTGAAAAATTGAACACGAAAACATGATTTTCGTGTTATATGGAAAATTTGCGATTGATATAGAGTCTTAGATTTTGAGAAACTATTAAAATTGACCGGAATTCAATATGGCCGATTTCGATGAATATAGCGAAATCTCGAAAAATCGTCTTTTCCCGAGGCTGTATCTCCGTTCCCGTTTGTCCGACAGAAAATTGCACGAATGACTTTTTGAAGAACTCGTCGAGTACTCGACAATGAGCCAAGGATCGTCCGGATACCTTAATTTTTGTGCCCATGGCGAGACTTTGAAAATCACGATTTTTCGGACCCATAGGAATGCAAAAAAACGCCTAGACGATGAGGTCAAAATTTGGTTGTCTCCAAAACGCTTTTAATTCATCATATTCGTGTTACGCGGGAATTTTCCGATTCCGAAATGATGCTACAAAGCTTTTTTGAACGAAACAAAATTTTGACCTCTCTAGACCTCCCAAAGTCCCGAAAGTAAAATCCGAATTTCGACCATTGGCACCTGCCAAGGGTCAAAATATTTTTTCGTCCAAAAAGACTTCAATTGTAGGTTACGGAATCGGAAATTTGTCGCTGATCAAGAATATAACGTTATTTTAGCCCATATCTCAAAAATTCTAGGAGGAAAATGCAAAAAACCCGAAATAACAATTTACCTAATTAAAGTCGATAGAATCTAAAAAATCGAAAACGAAACCATGATTTTCCCATTGTACGAGAAATTTACGATCAACATAAGCTTTTAGACCTTTGAAAAGAATTAAAATCCATTGGAATTCCAATTGCAAAAACTCAAAAAATCGACTTTTCGTCAATTTTAAACAGACCAACCACCATTCAACCGACAACATCAATTGCCGGAACACCGTGCAACGGGGTACAGCACGTCGGGAACCCGACAGACTGCGGAAGTTACTTTAGATGCGAGCGAGGCGTTCTAAAGCGTGACGAATGCGCAGCGGGATTGCACTGGGACGATTCACGAGGACGTTGCAACTGGCCGGCGATGGCTAAATGTCAACAAGGTGATTTTTCGTTCTGACAATTGAAAAATTGCAATCAACGAGCCTCGCGCATAATTAATCCCATCTTTATGCATTTTAATATCATAAATTACAAAAAATCTTTCAAACTCATTTTATCAAAATCCGATTAAATCCGTGGTAAAACAATTCCTAAAGATTTTCCTCAAACAAAAAGAATTCTACAATTAAAAACAATCTTTTTCCGTAAATTCTAATCTTTTGTTTTTATCTCAAAAACTAAAATTTGATTTTTTTTTAATTTTCTAAATTTTACGCAGTTTGAGATTTTGATTTTTATCTAAAATTTTTATTTTTATTTAAACAAGTCACGTTCAAGTACACAATTGTCATATACAATAGAGAAATACCATCGATCCCATCGTGGAATAACAAACGCAATGATTCATTGAGTTTCCTACACCAGTTATAGAATCACGATTTTATATACCCCGTAGAAAACCTGTTTCAAGTTTGCCGCATTCTGCATCATCGTGTCGTCAATCACGTCGCTATACCTTTCTCGTTGATATTTTTCATTTAGTTTTTTTTTTTTTTTTTTTTTTTTTCTTTACTCTTCATCTCATTGATTCGCTATGCCCTCGGGGGGACCGAGAACGTCTTAGCCACTCTTTCACACTCGAGTGTTCATTAGTACATTCATCAAAGATTAGTTCCTCACGAGCGGTGCAACAAACTTATCCTCTTTTTTACAATTTTAAATTACAAAATTTCAATTTTTTTTTTAAATTTCTGATCAAGTTTCGGAAAAAAATGTGTCGTCGTCGTCATCTACTCGTACTCTGTCTTCTTTGCGAAAGTTTAGCCCGGGATAATGTAGCTAGTAGCAAAAAGAAAAATATTTTGTGTCAAAAAGGTAGAAAATTTAATTTTTCATTTTTTTTTGTGTAATTTTTTTATTTTTAATTGTGTTTGAAAATTTCTGGATTGATTTTTAAGTTGTATACGAAGTGTCATATTTGATTTGGTTGAAATGAGATTTTTTTCGAAGCGAAAATTGGACAAATTCAATTTTTAGTTTTGATTTTTGATTTTTGATTTTTGATTTTTAGTGTCTGGAGGAAATTATGTCACGACCCCACCACCTACGATCGCTGCTCAAAAACCAACGATGACGACGTCATGGAAACCTTCTTCGACCTATTTACCTACCACAACGACAACCAAAACACCACCGACCACTTTGTTACCGACCCAAAAGTGCGAGCATGGACAGTACTACGCTTATCCAAATTCGTGTACCAATTTTCTAATTTGCGTCAATGGAAATCTCGTCACTCAACAATGCGGGCCTGGCTTGAATTGGGACGAAAAGAAAAACATGTGCGACTGGGCGTTCAAAAATCCGTGCAACAACGAAGTAAAACCTAACGCAGCACTTGTTATGAAAGACACGGAAGTAAGAGGCAATTTAAATATTATTTTAAAAACCAAAATCATCAAAAATTGAAATAAATAACTTAAATCTGATTTTAAATGACGATTTTCATTGCAAAAATAAAAAATCTTACAATTTTGAATGTTTTTTTAATGATTTTTCAGCCAAAAATATTGAAAAAAATAGGTTTTTTTTAAAAATATTTTTATATTTAAAGATTTTCACAGTAAAAATTAACAATCTTACAATTTTGAATGTTTTTCGATCATTTTTCAGCCAAAAATAGTGAAAAAAGAGGTTTTTTTAAAAATATTTTTATATTTAAAGATTTTCACAGCAAAAATAAAAAATCTTACGTTTTTGAATGTTTTTCGATCATTTTTCAGCCAAAAATATTGAAAAACGAGCTTTTCTTTTAAATATTTTTAGATATTTAAAGATTTTCACAGCAAAAATAAAAAATCTTACAATCCTGAATGTTTTTCGATCATTTTTCAGCCAAAAATATTGAAAAACGAGCTTTTCTTTTAAATATTTTTAGATATTTAAAGATTTTCACAGCAAAAATAAAAAAATCTTACAATCTTGAATGTTTTTCGATAATTTTTCAGCCAAAAAATTGAAAAATGAGGTTTTTTTTAAAAGATTTTTGGATTTTTTGTTTCTTTGCAGACGGGTTGCATACCCGGAAGTTTTAGCGGAGTACCGGGAGATTGCGGAAGTTACTACACGTGTCTCTGGGGACGTCATGAAAAATTCGAGTGCGCCCCGGGTCTTCACTTCAGTAAAGATTCCCATATCTGCGATTGGCCCTCGCGCGCCAAGTGTCAAGATCGAATGGAACAAAAACCCGATTTTCCACCAACCGTACAGACCGAAAAGCCTAGCTATCAAAAGCCTGAAACGCAACGTCCTACTACGACGGAAAAACCATGGACAGAAAGACCAACGCAATCGGTAACGACCCAAAAACCATGGACGGAAAAACCAACGACCCAAAAACCATGGACGGAAAAACCAACGACCCAACGACCCATGACCACTTGGCCCCAATGGACGGAAAAACCAAAACCATTGCCACCACCGCAAATCGATCCTGCCAAGGTTTCACCCTTGTCTGGTCATTACAAGGTAATATTTATAAAAATCAAAATTTTTTTTTGCACCCTGACGATTTTTCGCACAATTTGTAATTAAAAAACGTCGAAATGTTGAAGAATCGAATTATAAAAAACGCTTTTAAGTTTGTACTTGCTTCGAGCGAATTAGAATTGAAAGATTTCATTTGATTTGAAAAGAAATTTGTCAGATATTTGCAAATTTCAAGTTTTTTTTTGTATGTGTGAAAATAACGTTTAAAAATGAATTTTTCTCTTTCAGGTCGTTTGTTACTTCACCAACTGGGCATGGTATCGTAGAGGAATCGGCCGATATCTACCGGAGAATATAGATCACACCCTCTGCACTCACATCGTTTATGGATTTGCTGTTTTGGATTATTCGAATCTCGTTATAAAAGCTCATGATTCTTGGGCGGATTTCGATAATCGTGAGTAATGTTGTTCCAATATTTTGATATTTTGTAAACTTTGAATAAATCCAACTATTTGTTATGATTGATTCAAATTTTAACGATAATAATAACTAATTTTAACATTTAATGAACAAATAATTCTCAAAAATTGTGATGAAAACGAATTATTCAGGATTTTATGATCGAGTCGTGGCGTATAAACAACGAGGGCTCAAAGTACTTCTGGCACTCGGTGGATGGAACGATTCGGCTGGTGACAAGTATAGCAGACTCGTTAATTCGCCATCAGCGAGAACAAAATTCATCGAGCACGCTCTCCAGTTTATAGAGAAATATGACTTTGATGGATTGGACTTGGATTGGGAATATCCGGTTTGCTGGCAGGCAAGTATTTCTCAATGAAAGAAAACAAATAGAAAAAAAGAAAAAAAGAAAACAAACAAAAAAATTTTAAAAATTATAAAATTTACTGTAAACAAGTAATCAAATTTTGAAATTTATGATTGGCACAGGTCGATTGCAAGAAGGGTCCAAAATCAGACAAGCAAGGTTTCTCGTCGCTTCTGCGAGAATTGAGCGATAAATTCAGATCCAGAGGATTGCTTCTTTCCTCGGCGGTATCACCGAGCAAAACGGTGATAAACGAGGGCTACGACGTACCCGCATTGGCAAAATATTTAGATTGGATAGCTGTCATGGCTTACGATTATCACGGACAGTGGGACAAAAAAACTGGTCACGTTGCACCGTTGTATTATCATCCGGACGACGAGGTTTACTTCTTCAACGCTAATTACACTATTAATTATTGGATCTCGAAGGGAGCACCACCGAGATCTCTAGTCATGGGTAAGTGATAAAAAAAATAATAAAAAATTAGATCCAAATCAATCATTAAAAATCGTTACCAATTTTTTAATTTTTTAATCATCAAAAATTTGTTAAAAAAGTTTCCCACGTTTTTCTCACACTCTAGAGAAAAAATGTTAAAAAATGTCATCGTTATAC
This sequence comes from Netelia melanura, assembly GCA_964007305.1. NCBI lineage: Eukaryota > Metazoa > Arthropoda > Insecta > Hymenoptera > Ichneumonidae > Netelia > Netelia melanura. The sequence continues at coordinate 7,051,716 of OZ023254.1, read as the reverse complement.
GTATGAATTTTGAACCAAAAGATAATTTTAAAAAAGACTAAAATTATAAAAATTTGAGTGGAATTAAATTTTTTGTTTTTGTTTGTTTTTTTTTTAAGGAATGCCAATGTATGGTCAATCCTTCACGGTAAACGATCCAAAGGCCGGTACCGGTCTCAATTCACCGGCGAGTGCAGGTACAGCCGGGGAATTTACGAAAGCAGCTGGTTTTTTGGCGTATTACGAAATATGCGATAGAGTTCGAAATCACGGTTGGAAGGTCGTTCAAGATCCCGAGGGAAGACTCGGGCCTTACGCTTACAAGGGTAACCAATGGGTCAGTTTCGACGATGTAAATATGATACGTCGAAAATCACAATTCATCAGGGACATGGGTCTGGGAGGTGGAATGATCTGGGCTCTCGATCTCGACGATTTTAAAAATCGTTGCGGCGAGGGTGATCATCCTCTCATGCATGCCATTCAAGAGGTACTGGCTGATCCACCGAACGACAATGATCGACGTGAGTATTTTTTAACGCTTTTATGATAAATCGGTGAAAATAGTCGTTCAATTAGAGAGAGAGGCAGTGGTGTAGGGGGTAGCGTTCGCGACTCACACGCGGAGGACTCGGGTTCGAATCCCGCACCAATCGAATTTTTCTATGTGCTTTTTTCTGTGCTCTCGATAGTTTGGAACTCACCTAAGAAAAACTGTAGGTCCACTGGAATGGTTGATGATGGAATTGAGGTTAAAGATGTGTATGAGGAAAAGAGACGTAAAAAGGCGAAAGTGTACGCATGTACATTGGAATTTGTGCATATGATCCGGTCCGATATCTATCTATCTATCTATCTAATTGTGTTCAACGATTTGTAAATAATAATCGGATTAATTGGATTAATTAAATGAACGACAATTAATATGGTATCAATTTATTATCTTGTGTTTCATAGCGAATTAATTAATAATAAATTCATTGCCGATTAATAAATCGTTAATTTATTCTTAATTAATTCACAATTAATTCAGATTAATTAATTATTCGTTTATTTTCAATTAATCAACAATTAATGGAATTTTGATATAAATTTATTTTCAATGGATTGAAAATTTGGCAATTTTTTCTTTATACAATAAAATTAATGTAATTTCATGGTTTTTACAGCTATAAAACCACCAGCTTATGGAGACCAACTTGACTGGAAATTACCAACGGTTCCTGGAACCGAGACACCGGTTGAAGTACATCACGAAATTGGAAATAAGAAAGACGAGTACAAAGTTGTATGTTACTTCACAAATTGGGCTTGGTATCGTCAGGACGGTGGTCGTTATCTGCCCGAAGATATCGACCCAGATCTGTGCACTCACGTTATCTACGGTTTCGCCGTACTCGACGGTACAACCTTGACGATCAAGACTCACGACTCTTGGGCTGACATTGACAATAGTAAGTCAAAAACTATAAATTTAATAAACTTTTCCATAGGAACTTACGAAATTTTGTAAATTCAATTAAAAATCTGATTAATTCAATAATCTAATTAGCTAAAATATAAAAAACATTCTAAAATAATTTATAAACAATTCTGCAGATTTTATAAACAAATTCCAATACAAATTTTAAAGAAAGTTAGAATTCTTTAAAAATTTGATTAATTCGATTATCCAATCAATTAAATTGCACAAAAATATTCTGTAACATTTTCTGAAACAACGTTGATAATTTCGTCACAGAATGTTTATAACATTTCTAAAAATACAAAATACATTCTAAAATAATTTATAAACAATTCTGCAGATTTTACAAACAAATTCGAAAAACAATTTAAAATAAATTTACAATTTTTTAAAAAATCTGTTTAATTCGATTATCCAATCAATTAAATTATAAAAAATATTCTATAACAACTTTTGTCACAGCTTTGATGATTTTGTCACAGAATTTTATAAAATTTCTAAAAACCGAAGAACAAAATTTTACGAATAACTTTCTCCGAGATAAAAATATAAAAATAATGAAACCATTCGCCAATTTTCTTTCCCAGAATTTTACGAAAGAGTTTTGGCTTACAAAACGAAAGGAATAAAAGTTTTATTGGCGATCGGTGGTTGGAACGATTCGGCCGGAGACAAATACAGTCGTTTGGTTAATTCGCCATCGTCGAGATCGAGATTCATCAGTCACGTCGTACAATTTATCGAGAAATACGGATTCGAGGGATTGGATCTCGACTGGGAATATCCGGTCTGTTGGCAAGTCGATTGCAACAAAGGACCAGCGAGCGACAAAAATGCATTCACGCTATTCGTCAAAGAGCTCAGCGAGACTTTCCAACCAAAGGGTCTCTTGCTATCCACCGCGGTATCACCGAGCAAACGTGTTATCAACGCCGGCTACGACATTCCCGAATTATCAAAATATTTCGATTGGATTTCCGTCATGACTTACGATTTTCATGGACAATGGGACAAAAAAACCGGACACGTTGCGCCTCTTTATTATCATCCTCAAGACTGGGAAGCGACTTTCAATGCCGTAAGTTTTTTTTTTTCAATTTACAAAAAGAAATAATTTTTTTGAAAATTTGTGAAAATGGGAAAATTTTTTTTTGAAAATTATGACAAAGTCTTGGGAAGGAAATTTGTTAATTTTGTTATTAAAGTTCGGCTATGGGTAAATGACTTGTGTTAATTTTCTAAAAAATTGAAATTTTTGTAAATTTTGATGAAGTTTTTGAAAATTTAATCGGTTAAACAATTTTCTTTTTAATCGACAGAATTTCTCGATTCATTACTGGCTGGAAAAAGGAGCACCTGCGAAGAAATTGATCATGGGTGCACCGCTTTATGGACAATCGTTCAGTCTTGCTGAGAGAAGTCAGCGAGGATTAAACGCTCCTACTTATGGCGGTGGAGAAGCTGGAGAAGCTACGAGAGCTAGAGGATTTTTGGCTTATTACGAGGTACGAATTTCTATTTTTAATACAAATTAATATCGAGTAATTGAATAAAATAAAAAAATAAAAGAATGTACCTTAATTAATTAAGGTACATTCTTTGATTTTTCGATTCAATTAAATAATTTCGATTCAATTAATAATTACATGAAATTATTTAATTGAATAAAGTTAATTAATTCTTAAAGAAAAAATGAATTACTTTTTAATAAACAATTGGAATTAAATAATTCCACGTATGATTTGATTATTTGATCAATTAATTGATTAATCGACCTCGTTCAATTAATCAAATCGACTCAGATAATAAAATTGTAAATTTTTTTTATCTCAATCCACATTTTTGTCCAGATTTGCGAAAGGACTTTGTATAAAGGTTGGACAGTGGTGCAAGATCCTGAAAGACGGATGGGACCTTATGCTTATAAAGGCGATCAATGGGTCAGTTTTGACGACACCGAACAAATCAGGCTCAAGGCTGAGTTCATTAAAAAAATGGGTCTCGGTGGTGGAATGGTTTGGGCGTTGGATCTCGACGATTTCAAAAATCGCTGTGGATGCGAACCGAGTCCTCTGCTAAGAACGATGAACAGAGTATTGAGAAATTATCCCGATGGTCCTCATTGTCGAGTCACTGGTATGAAAAACAAAAAAAAATCAAATTTTCATTATAACAAAAAAATCCAAACTTTCAATTTTTTTTAAATAAAAAAAAGACAAATTCTTGGAAACATTTATCGAACGATGATCTTGATTCTTAAATTTCTTAAATTTCTTAAAATTCTTAAATTTCTGGAAAATATTAATTTATTTTTGTTATAAATTTGAAAATTTTATAAAATTAATTTAATAAAAAATAGCAAGTTTTTAATTAATTTTCTTGCAGAATCAAACTCGGTGGAAATGGTAACTGAAATGACGAGTCAAAAACCGTCTTATCATCCAACGAAACCAGAGGATAGATTCACGACGTCCGGACCAACTTATTTGCCACCTTCGACAACGGAAATGATCGATTTTGGTGATACCGTGGAAATCGAAGCAGGACCACCGCCACCGGTTCAAAAACCAATCGGTCAATGCGACGGAAGGATGTTCAGGCCACATAAGGAAGATTGCTCGAAATACACTATTTGCAATTTTGGTGAATTGCTCGAACAAACCTGTCCCAATGGACTGTTTTGGAACGAGGACAGATGCGATTGGCCTGAAAATTCAAAATGCAGAAATGCAGTCGTTCAAACTGGAGACGTAAGGCGTAACATAAAATCAATTATTTTAAAAAATTTCATCAATCTCAATAATTATTCGTATCGATAATTGAGATATGAAAAATATAGGAAATATTAATAATATTAAAATTTTTAAAACTAAAAAAAATATTTAAAATATTCAAATATTCAAAATTATGAAAATAAAAATAGAAATATATAAATAATAAAGTTGTTTAATTATGAGAAGTATATGAGATACGGAGATATGAAAAATATAGGAAATATTAACAATATTAAAATTTTTTAAACTAAAAAAAAATATTTAAAATATTCAAATAGTCAAAATTATGAAAATAAAAATAGAAATATATAAATAATAAAATTGTTTAATTATGAGAGGTATATGAGGTACGGAGATATGAAAAATATAGGAAATATTAAAAATATTAAAATTTTTTAAACTAAAAAAAAATATTTAAAATATTCAAATAGTCAAAATTATGAAAATAAAAATAGAAATATATAAATAATAAAATTGTTTAATTATGAGAGGTATATGAGGTACGGAGATATGAAAAATATAGGAAATATTAACAATAATAAAATTTTTTAATTAAATAAAATATTTAAAATATTCAAATATTCAAAATTATGAAAATAACAATAGAAATATATAAATAATAAAATTGTTTAATTATGAGAGGTATATGAGGTACGGAGATATGAAAAATATAGGAAATATTAAAAATATTAAAATTTTCAAAATTATAAAAAATGCTAAAAATATTCAAATATTCAAAATTATAAAAATAAAAATAGAAATATATAAATAATAAAATTGTTTACGTTTCGATGATAAAAATAATTGAATTTTTCAGAGCAATGCCATACCGGAAGTGGGGGATAAACCGGAAAAGCCGTCGCACCCGATTCGCCCAATCGTGGAAGGAACGACACCGAATTACGTCGATCGTCCGATCGACACGGTCGATGAGAGGACCGAAATAAAAGTCGTCTGTTATTTTACAAATTGGGCGTGGTATCGTCCCGGCAGTGGAAAATATACCCCGGACAATATCGATCCCGATTTATGCACCCACATTGTTTACGGATTTACGGTCCTCGATGGTGACGAATTGGTGATAAAATTACACGATTCTTGGGCCGATATAGAAAACGATTTTTACGGCAAAGTTACGTCGTACAGATCGAAAGGAATCAAGGTATTGATAGCGATCGGTGGCTGGAACGATTCGGCCGGGGACAAGTATAGTCGTTTGGTAAACGATCCGAAATCGAGACGAAAATTCATCAAAAACGCTCTAACTTTCGTCGAAAAGTACGGATTCGACGGTCTCGATCTTGATTGGGAATATCCCGTTTGCTGGCAGGTAAATCGATTCACTTGACGATTTTTTCATTTATCTGTAAATCTTTCTGAAAAAAAATTGCAAAGTTAAACGAATTTTATGTTTTTTTTAATCAAAAACGTTGAAAATGTTATTTTTTTACTTTAATTTTCAAGTTATTTTTATTCTTTCTAATTAATGTTTAATAGCTTTTCTTAAATAAGAATATTTTCGTGATTTTTGGTGTTGAACAATAATATTTTTTCTGTTTTATAGAATTTTAATTAATTTTTGAAGTATTCCATTATTATTTCGATTGAAAAATTGCAAAATTTATCGAATTTCCTTGCTCCCACTATGAAAAACATTGAAAAAACAATCTTATTTAAATTTGAAACTATAATTCAATTTGTTTTCCTCAAAAATAATATTATCACAATTTTTAGTAACTCAAAGCAAAGCAATCTTTCCCTCGGATAGAATTTTAATTAATTTTTGAATCGTTTCATTATTTCTCGATTAAAAAATTGCAAAATTAATCAAATTTCCTTATTTCTATCATAAAAAACATTGAAAAAATAATATTCTCATTTAAATTTCAAACTATAATTCAATTTTTTTTCCTCAAAAATAATATTATCACAATTTTTAGTAACTCAAAACAAAGTAATCTTTCCCACGGATAGAATTTTAATTAATTTTTGAATCGTTTCATTATTTCTCGATTAAAAAATTGCAAAATTAATCAAATTTCCTTATTTCCATCATAAAAAACATTGAAAAAATAATCTTCTCATTTAAATTTCAAACAATAATTGAATTTGTTTCCCTCAAAAATAATATTATCACAATTTTTAGTAACTCAAAACAAAGCAATCTTTCCCCCGGATGGAATTTTAATTAATTTTTGAATCGTTTCATTATTCCTCGATTAAAAAATTGCAAAGTTAATCAAATTTCCTTATTCCCACCATAAAAAACATTGAAAAAATAATATTCTCATTTAAATTTCAAACTATAATTCAATTTGTTTTCCTCAAAAATAATATTATCACAATTTTTAATAACTCAAATAAAGCAATCTTTCCCTCGGATAGAATTTTAATTAATTTTTGAATCGTCTCATTATTTCTCGATTAAAAAATTGCAAAATTAATCAAATTTCCTTACCCCCACCATGAAAAACATTAAAAAAACAATCTTATTTAAATTTGAAACTATAATTCAATTTGTTTTCCTCAAAAATAATATTATCACAATTTTTAATAACTCAAAACAAAGCAATCTTTCCCTCGGATAGAATTTTAATTAATTTTCGAATCGTTTCATTTTATTCCGATTAAAAACTTACAAAATTAATCAAATTTACATACTCCCACCATGAAAAACATTGAAAAAACAATCTCACCTAAATTTCAAACTATAATTCAATTTGTTTTCCTCAAAAATAATATTATCACAATTTTTAATAACTCAAAACAAAGCAATCTTTCCCTCGGATAGAATTAAAAATTAATGTTCGCAATCCTTCGATTATAAATCTATAATAATAATTATTTAACAGGTGGAGTGCGAACGCGGTCCAGCGTCGGACAAGCAAGCTTTCGCCTCGTTCGTTCGCGAGCTTAGCGAGGTCTTTAAACCCCGAAATTTGTTACTATCAGCAGCAGTTTCACCGAGTAAACGTGTTATCGATCACGGCTACGACGTTCCAACCCTCGGCAGATATCTCGATTGGATCGCCGTTATGACTTACGATTTCCATGGAAATTGGGAAAGAAAAACCGGTCACGTTGCACCGTTGTATTATTACCCGGGCGACGAGTACGATTACTTCAATGCCAATTTCACAATGAGATATTGGATGGAAAAAGGAGCACCCGCTTCAAGACTCGTAATGGGAGTACCATTTTACGGTCAGAGTTTCACTCTCGCCAACACAGCGAGCAGAGGTCTTCAAGCTCCTTCTTCCGGTCCCGGTAAAGCTGGAGAATTCACCAGAGCCGGAGGATTCCTTTCGTTTTACGAGGTACGAGCAATTCTCTTATTTTCAACGATTTTATCATTAATTCGATTGGATCGAATTAATATTAGAGCAAAAATTTGCTTTTGAAATTAATTCAAATTGGAAAAATTTGCATACCTATTTTGAAATTAATTGAAATTGGAAGTATTCAATTTAATTGAATTTGAGGAAGTTTATCTGATTGACGAATTAACAAACAGATATTGATGAAAAAATCAGAATACAATTATCAGTATCTACAAAGTCATCTCTTAAAATTTCAAAAATCAAGGACTGCTTGTTCGTGTGCAACAATGACATGCAGCTGCCCCACGAACACTTAAGGTAGTCCTATCGTTGGGTGGGGGATTAAAATTTTATTCCCGTTTTTTTCTCACATTGGAAGTGGACCAAGCGTTAAAGTTCATTAAGAAAAGTTGTTGCAAATCGACTAAAGAACAACATACTCAAAATTCAAATTGATCCTACGGAAAGTTCATTTGTTATATAATAAACAAAATCATGAATTTTTGTTTCCATAAGATTTGTTATAAAAACTAATCGAAGCTTCTTTGATGTCGTATAAAAATGTGTGAAAAATTTCAACAGGCTTCATCGACCAAATGATCGAGATACTCGTTGTATAATGTTGCGATATTTAACACGGGCTCTTATGGGAGATTGCGAAAAGTTTTCAAGAATTTTCAAGAATTCGATCAAGAGACGATTTTCAAGAATAAATATCGTGATTTTTGAGTCGATAAAGGCTCCTCAAATTTTACACACATATACATATGACGTCAAAGAATGTTTCTGCAAATTTTCAGTGAAATCTAACGGAAACGCTGTAACGATAGGACTACCTTAAGGGGGTAACGTCTTAAGGGGCTACGACATATTCGGAAGACCCTATCCGATCTTCTTTGCTTCGAATTAAGATTTCTTCAAAACTATTCAACATTTTTCGACGATTTTTTTTTAGTTTTGTTCAAAAAGACTTCATTAATAATTTCATGTGGGTTTTTGGAGGATATTCGAAATAGATAAATTTTGGGATCAATTGAAAGTCCAAAAACATTGTTTCGAAAAATGCCTGTTTTCAATGTACCTTTTCTCAGGAACCGTATGTTCGATTTTGACCATTTTTGTTGTGTGTGTATATTAAAGTGTTATAAACAATATGTCGAGCCACTTTTTCGATATTTTGTTTTTTGTTGGGTCTGAATCGTTTTTTCAACACAATGAAAATTAAATTCGATTTATGGAAATTTAAGTAATTGAAATTACATTCCAGTTAATAATTTGAGATTCTCGTTATAGATCTGTGATAAAGTGAGGAACGATGGTTATCAAGTGACCAAAGATCCTCAGGGTCGTATCGGTCCTTATGCTACTCTTGGAAATCAATGGGTCGGCTACGACGACGTATCGAACGTCGCCAGAAAGGTAAACAAACTCAGCTCTGCCAATATTGTATCGTTCAAGTGGAAAATTTATTCTCCATTATTGTACAGACTTACGAACGCCCCAGATCGACTAACTCTCACATACAAAATCTTGTATCTTTTGTTCTCCCACAAAAAAAAAAGAATAATTTAAAACAATTTTTTACCAAAATAATTCTCTCTCTTTTTGTCAAAATGAATTCTCTCCATTTTTATTCACCAAAATAATTCTTTCCATTTTTATTTACCAAAATAATTCTCTCTCTTTTTATCAAAATGAATTCTCTCCATTTTTATTTACCAAAATAATTCTCTCCTTTTTTTTACCAAAATCAATTCTTTCCATTTTTATTTACCAAAATCAATTCATTCCATTTTTCTTTACCAAAACAATTCTCTCTATTTGTATTTACCACAATAATTCTCTCTTTTTACTAAAATTAATTCTCCCCATTTTCATTCACCAAAATAATTCTTTCTTTATTTTTTTACCAAAATAATTCTCTCTCTTTTTGTCAAAATGAATTCTCTCCATTTTTATTCACCAAAATAATTCTTTCCATTTTTATTTACCAAAATAATTCTCTCTATTTTTATTTACCAAAATAATTCTCTCTCTTTTTATCAAAATGAATTCTCTCCACTTTTATTTACCAAAATAATTCTCTCCTTTTTTTTACCAAAATCAATTCTTTCCATTTTTATTTACCAAAATCAATTCATTCCATTTTTATTTACCAAAACAATTCTCTCTATTTGTATTTACCACAATAATTCTCTCTTTTTACCAAAATTAATTCTCCCCATTTTCATTCACCAAAATAATTCTCTCTTTATTTATTTTACCCAAATAAATGCTTTCCATTTTCATTTACCAAACCAATTCTCTCTATTATTATTTACCAAAACAATTCTTTCCATTTTTATTTACCAAAACAATTCTTTCCATTTTTATTTACCAAAACAATTCTTTCCATTTTTATTTACCCAAATCATTTTCTATATTATCGCTCAACGCTCTAACCCCAATACTTAATTTCCAGGCAAACTTTATTCGCGAATTGGGACTTGCGGGTGGAATGATTTGGGCATTGGACCTGGACGATTTCAACGGAAATTGCGGCTGCGGAAAATATCCCCTTCTGACAACACTGAATAATGGATTGAGAGGTCAACGAGTCACCTTGAAAGATTGCACGTAGCCGAGTGATGTTAACCTTTTTTTTTTCGTTTTTCCTATTTTCCTATCGAGCCGTATCGCATAAGATTTTTAATTATACTGACAAACTGTCGCTTTCTCGAGACGCCAGTAAATCCTAAATATTAACAATACATCTAAGCCCACGTTTTAATTATAAAATTACGATTATTATTGCAAAAATACGATAGACGTTAGAAGATAAAAAAAACAACAACAACAGAAAAAAACAAAAACAACAAAAAACTCTTCCGGATGACGCGACCGTGAAATTTCGAACTTGTCGAACGATAATAACACTCGCGTCGACCCGACGAGTCTCACAAAAGCACAAAAGCAGAAAAAAAAATATTCAAAATGATTTTACGACTCGAAAATTATGAAATAATTATCGAAAAAGGAAAAAAAAAAAACAATTTTTTTTTAATCGATAATTATTCATAATTATTCGATTTTGTTTTTTATTCTTCGTTTGTGGGAAAGGGAACGACGTGGAAATTTTTTTTTTTCATTTCGTATTATTGTCGCGTTATCCGAGAAGACTTTTCGATCAACGAACGCATTGTCGACGTTTTAAAAATTAAAATGAAAAAAAAAAAAAAAACGCATGGTAATAATCGTATATGTACGTCGATAGAATAGATTGAAATAAAATAAATGAAAAATTAAAGTACAAAGCGTTGCTTTCTTCGATTTTGCGAATAATGAAATTTAAGAAAAAAATGATAATAATAATAATAATAAAATTGAATTTTAACTACCCTGCTACTGTATTCCCGAATAGAAAATCAGTGATAAGATAATGACGAGTCGAGCTATTTAATTTCTATGCCAGGAAGATTGTTCGAGCTGGTCGTTGGCGATAATTTTGTGATGATTTGACAAAAATCAAATAAAATAAAAGATAACGACGAAACTCGATCGCAGAAATTAAATGCAGAGTCTGTTTCGAATAGACGGTCCGTTGTGTCCTCCATTCAAATCTGGGAAAGGAATTTTTATTCCTCGATGAATTTTGAAACGATTATTATTAATTAAATTTCTCAAATTTCAAATTCATGGGTTTTAATTTCTACTTTTTAATTAACTTTTTTTTATTTATTTTTTATTTTTCTTATCATTTAACGGGTGAGGTGTAGTTGAAATTTTCAAAAAATCGATTTTTTTTTTCATTTTGTAAAAGTACAATATCTTACGAGTATTTTTTCGACTAATTGCATTTAAATCGGATCGCTATTCGTCGAAATAGATAACTTTGAAGGAAGCCGTGTTAGAGCCATACAAAGTAAGTAGGTAAAACTTTAAACTCGTTTTTCTCGAAACGATGTTTTCGAAGTCGGTGATCACTGTAACTCGAGAACGGCTTTACCGATCGGGTTGAAATTTATATCGCTTCTTCTATATATAGCTGTCCTCCGGATGAACGAAGAATTTTTTTTTTTGGACAATTATTTTTTTTTTTATAGTCAAAAATGTAAGTGACATTTTGGTCAAAACAACATTTTTGACTTTCAACGTCCGCCATTTTGTGAAAAATGGAAATTTTTCAAAACCCTTCGTTCAACCGGAGCATTATATCATTAACTAAAGATCCACCCCCTGTTTCGTTGGTTTCAGATAATCCGTTGCAGCGCGGGAGTGATCACCGCAAAATCTGTTTTTTTTGCAGCGTCTTCGGCCGTTGATATATAACGGCTTATTTTTAAATATATTTCTTTCAAAAAATTACAATGTTTACACTAAATATATATCTTTTATACGGAAGAACTTTTGTTATCAATTATTTTATCGCTTGGGCAAAAAAAAATCGAAAAAAAAGCGTTTTTTTACCTTTCCAACTAGATCTCACTCCTTAATTAATTGGTGCTTTGAATAATTAATCAAGCTCGTCGACGATCTTCTGCAATTATTTTTGATTAATTAAATAATTTAAAAAATAAATATATGATGAGCCTTGAAGAGAATTATATAAATAATTAAAAACTCGTTTGGATGAATTGGTGATGAGAGAGAGAGAGAGAGAGCGAAAGAGAAAGAGAGAGAGAGAGAGGGAAAGAGAAAGAGAGAGAGGGAGAGTGTGAGAGAGAGGGAGAGAGAGAGAGATATTGATAAGCTTCGACAAGATTTCTAATCCATTGAATCCCGTGAGAATAAGTGGTGGGGCTAATAAACAACTCGTGAGTTCGAGCGGCGATCGGTCTTGCAACGAAAATCGGTCACCCACCGTTTAGTTCACACCGAGACGTAAGTCGGGCAAGACTCGGTTCGATTCGATTCTACCGGCTAGTACGTCACCCTCTTAATTAATTAGTAATCGAGTACACCGGATGAACGTGCGCGACATGGAATTGAAGAAAGGTAAACATGACGAAACGTTTGCTTAATTTAAAAAATGAATTCACAAATAGAAACTGTGGTACGAACAGAATTGCTATTTCGAATTAAAATATACGGCAGAAAAAATCGCGTGTGAGGAATAAAAATGGAGTGAAAAATTTTATTAAAAAGAGGAGTTTTGTAATCGGATATAAATGCTATTTTTTTTTTAAATTTATTTTGATTAATTAATTCATTAAATTTTAATTTAATAATATTTAGGAATTGGAAATGTGTATATATAATAATTTATTTATTTTGAGGTGCTAGAGCCGGTAGCGTAGGGGTAGCGTTCCCGACTCACACGCAGAGGGCCGGGGTTCGATTCCCACTGGCAACGATAAATTTTTTCTATGTGCTTTTTCTGTGCTCTCGGAATAAAAATAGAGTGAACAATTTGATTAAAAAGAGGATCACGTTTTGTAATCGGATATAAATATTATTTTTTTTAATTCTTTCTAATTTATTTTGATTAATTAATTCATTAATTTATCATTAAATTTTTATTTAATAATATTTAGAAATTCAGAATGTATATATACAATAATTTGTTTGTTTTGAAATAAGAGAGCCGATAGCGTAGGGGTAGCGTTCCCGACTGACACGCAGATGGTTCGGGGTTCGATTCCCGTTGGCAGCAATAAATTTTTTCTATGTGCTTTTTCTGTGCTCTCGGTCCTTCGGAACCCACCTAAAAAAACTGTAGGTCCATACAAGAGTGGTTGGTAGTGGAATTGCGACTCGAGATGTGTAGAGAAGAAGAAGGAAGAGATGTGTGAAAAGAGGAAGTACGCCGTACATTGGAACCCGTGCATACACAACCACCCCACCAAATTTACTATCTATATATTTGTCTTGTGCTTCTCGCGTTCGTATACACAGTGTCCCTTTTATCTCTGCCACCCGAAATAACTCTGTAATTATCGACGTCACAAAAAAAGTTTCAAAACAAAATTATACACTGTGGAGGAGATTATCGAACGTCTTCGCTTTATTAAATGGAATGGTACATTTCATTTCAACCATCTTGTAGAACACCTCAAGCCGCATACAAAAACATTAGAGGGTCAAAGTCATTTAAGGTCATTCAAGGTCAATATCGTTGATACAAATCAAAATATCTCGGATCATTATTAAATATTTTGGTAATCTTACGAAGACGCCACAAAAAAAATGTTCCAAACAAAATTTGTATTGTTTGAAAGAGACCATTAAAAGCGATCAATTTATTTTTTAAAGTGAAGGTGACTTTCAAAGTACGTCAACGCGTCCACCGAAATAAAAAAAAATGGTCGCATTCGATAGCCCCCTTCAAACAGTACAAGTTTTGTTTGAAACATTTTTTTGTGACGTCGATAATTACCGAGTTATTTCGAGTGGTAAAAATAAAAGGAACACCCTGTATATCGCACGAAATGTGAAGAATGTTTCCTTATGCACCTACCTGAGAATACGAAAATGTCTATGATATATGTGTCTCGCGTTATAAATTTTCCGCACTGGCAGTAAGTTATTTACAACAACTTATATAAAGTGTCACGTGACGTTTTATTATATTTCGCGAAAATAAACATGAACAGCGTATTAATGTCGTCACACTATCCGCATTTTGTATTCGTTCATAAATTTCACATACAATCAATTGCGTGACGCGTCCCCACATGTCATAACAACGTATTAAACGCGTGTGGATATCGTTAAAGTGCAACATCGCACAAATCGTAACCCAATACTATTCGATTATCATCGATTTACGCTTTTTCATGCGTTATGTACATATTTGATAACCCGAATAACCGGAGAAAAGACGTATAAAAATTTCCGATATGGCAAGCGCTATTACTAACCTTTCTCTTTCGCGTCATAATGTAGTCTTCCCGCGTTCGTGTATACACTTCTCCCTCCTAAGTTGCACAGGTTTGTTCATAGGCGGCGTTGACACTGCTGCAGTGACTGAATAGTTTTTTTTCTCCTTGCGACGGCATTTTGTTTCGCGCGTGTTGATGTATCGACACTCTTTCCATACACTTATACGAAACGACGAGTTAGAATCAAACTAATCATATTCACCGCACCAACACCTGCACAAAATTGCAATTAGACGCGAACTTTACACTTTCGACAGGTACGTATATACATGCCGGCTCGACTGTCGACTGCGTGGCGGTGGAGGGGGTAAAAACAACATGGCCCCACGTGGTTACTCTGTATATCACCCTCGTATTGTCCCGCGTAAATATAAGTGATATACGAGAACGGACGTATGTGTGGACGTTGTGCGTTTACGATACGAATACGCACCAGTTCAATGTTATATCGTTGCTACACTTTTTCGCACGGCAATTCTCGTTTCTGCATGTTTGTTTATTTTTTCATACCCGCGAGTTTGCAGACGTAAACGCGTTAAGCGCAAACACACAACTGCTATTGCGCAAGTCCTTCGCGTACTGGCGTACTTTGTCCGACTCATGCGACGCGTGGGGGCATGCGGTGTAAAAATAAAACATATGTATCGCACGCTACAAATATATTTGTCACTCGTTTCAAAGCGAGCCCTGTGATAACTTAGAGTATTAAAAAAACGTTATGGTTTCAGGTAGATGTCGTACCAGATTTGTCTCGCTTATTTGATATTCGATCAAGCCAGTATTCGCGTTGCGATGCATTACGTTCTATTTTCTTTACAGACACGGAAGTGGCCTCTCTGTGCCTTGGAAATCCCAAGATCACGACCGTCTCGACAGATCAAGAGTCGAGAAAGGATGTGAGTCTTTATTTATTTATAATTCGTAAGTTCATTCGATCACAATGCGCAACGCCTCGTTTCTACAACGGTCAATTGTTTTCCTTTCTCCCTACGATATTGCTGCGATGTCGACGTCTCCATTGACAAAACGAACAATGAGTGTCGAGTTTACCTTGTTACTTTTTTTATCGACAGGTTTTATAGAGATGAATTGTTTGTATTCTTTGTACTCGCATCATTATCGAGCTTCGATAATTGCATATGTCAATACCAATATGTCAGAAAATACACAAAGTTGGACTTCCGCAAAGAAAACTTGTGACTATTTTTTTTTTTTATCAGTATCTATTTACCAGTTTTAATCGCTCGTTAACAGCTACTGTCATCGTCTGAGAGCTTGACTGTTGACTGTAGTAATTGAATTTTCTTGAATGAGAGCAATTGATACATGAGTCAGGGTGAAAAGGTTAAATGTAAAGCTTAGCGCTCAAATCAGTTAACCCCAATTTCAGCAAAGAGATGATGAATTTTTTATTGCGTTATTGAGAAATTCAATTCAATTTTATTCCAATGGATTTGTCAGCGTGCAATTGAACGAGTTCATTGATTATTTTGTTTATTTTAGGATTATGTTAATCAAACGGTGGATGCGGGAGGATGGACACCATTGCTGGTACTCGGAGGCGCTGCTTGTTGTCTTGGTTCCGCGGTACCTGCAGGATTTAACTTAGGAGTCGTCAATAATCCTGCAGACGTAAGAATCTTCCGTGTTTCGAAAAAGATACAATTATTTTTTTAGTGCTGTTAAATTTGTTGACTTACCAATTTATTCGCTCTTTGGCACTTCCAGATTATAAAAGCTTTCTGCAACACCAGTATAGAACAGCGTTTCGACGTTCATCTGGAAACGAAAGAATTGGACGTGGTCTGGTCGACCGTCGTATCTATTTTTTTGATAGGCGGAGTGACCGGTTCTCTCATAGCGAGCTTTTTGGCTGACAAATTGGGCAGACGAGGTGCTCTTGCCATTGGAAATGTTTGCGGTATTATCGGAGCTGTTATGTTTCTTCTTGTAAAACCGCTGAATTCCGTCGAGCTTCTCATGGCGGCTCGTCTCATGGTGGGTAAGTTCAGCCGCGTTCATATATGGAAAAACTAGAATATTGACAAGAATATCTGATAAGAAACGTCTTTTATACACATACAATAATCGAAAAGATTAATTCTCAAGCATTATTTACCTCCTCGACTATTCCTCTTTAGCACCTCGCAGTTTTCCAGTTGCTGATATTTGAATAATTGCTTTTAGGACTTTCCGGAGGCCTTGCTACAAGTTTGGTGCCAATGTACATGACAGAGATAGCTCCGCTGAAACAGCGAGGCGCTGTCGGGGTTCTCTGCCAATTGGGAATAACATGCGGTGTCTTTTTTGGTCAAGTAGTTGGTCTCGACAATGTTCTGGGCACACCATATACTTGGGACATAATGCTGGCATGTTATGCTCCTCTCTGCGTCGTTGCCCTTGTTCTGTTGTTATTACTGCCTGAAAGCCCCAAGTATCTGTACATCATCAGAGGACAGAAGGATAGGGCGCTAAAAGGTAAGTGAAACTGTACAAATTTCAATTCGTAGTAAAAAATTGTCTCAATCTAATTTTCTAATCTCCCTGAAATCGTTGCAAAAAAATAAGATTGACATGACACTCGAATTGAATTTTAACACTAATTTTAACAACCAGGTCATAGAAGGAAAATTGATGCAGATGGTTGTTTTTTGACTTTCGAATCATCGAAGTAACATGAAAACGAGCGCTTTACATCTTCAGCTTGAATGCCGAATAATTTGTCTAGCATTTCAGAACTCAGTCGTCTGCGAAATCAGGATATACTGCTTCTACAGAAAGAAGTACACTCGCTGCAGGAAGAATCTGCAATGCGCACAACAATAAGCAATTGGACAATAGGCCGTGTTTTGAGCGATCCTTCTCTGAGACTTCCACTTCTTCTCGTCTGTTGTCTACAATTTGGCCAACAGTTGAGCGGTATAAACGCCGTTTTTTATTACTCGAACGATATATTCAGGAAAGCAGGATTGGGAACACTCGGTTCGCAGTACGCGACTCTCGGCACGGGTCTCGTCAATATCGGTATGGCCCTTATTTCCGTGAGAGTAATGACGTTCTTCGGCAGAAGAACACTTTTTCTCAACAGCTGTTACACAAGCCTTGGCTGTCTTGTCTTCCTGACAATCGCCATTTCGCTTATCGTGAGTATAATTGTTGTTTTCCTTTCATTAATGAGAAACATAAACGTTCCGAATGATTTTTATTTTTCTAACGTTTCTTTTTCACAGCACATAGCTTCGTTCATGCCGTGGTTGTGCACCGTTGCTGTATTGGCGTACGTTCTATTCTACGGTATTGGTCTTGGACCCATACCGTATTTCATCGGCTCCGAATTATTCGACGTTGGCCCAAGACCAGCGGCCATGTCTCTTGGTAGCGTTTCCAACTGGGGTGGAAATTTTATCGTCGGCATGATGTTTCCGTCCGTCCAGGGTGTTCTCGGTGCCTACACGTTTCTCATATTCGCAGGCTGCATTCTTCTCATGGCATTATTCGTGAGGTAAACACGATGGCAATAGTATAAAGTGGGAACGTTACACCATGTCCTTCGTGATTCATGGATAAGCGGTTAATTCCGAATAATTATTTTGCAGAGCGTATTTGCCAGAAACGCGAGGAAGGTCTACTCTCGACGTCGCAGCTACGATGACGCAAGGATTCAAGTCACGTCCTAACAATGTGTTCAATGTTTGATCTTCCATGACGAAAAGAGATCACTTTAAACAAAAGATTTTTATCATCCACAACGGACAAGAAGGCGATTAAAAAATCATACGCATGTTTTTATTTAATTTTTTTTTTTAACAAAAAATACATTCTCGTTGATGCTGCAAGTGCCTTATAGAAAGAGGCGAATTCGTAACTCGTACTGGGCGTAATAGTTTCTACTATGTAATTTTGTCTTCTCAAGAGAAAGCAATCACATTTTTCTACAATCGAATACAATTACAATCGAAAGATTGTTACTTAGGAATAAAGTAATAGAGAAGAGGGTGCTAGGGGGAGGGGGGGACAATAAGTGAAAATAAAAAGAGAAGTTGTACTAAATACAAAATGAAACAACAAAGCCTCGAAATTCAGTATAACATGTATAAGATTGAATTGTCTAATTATTGCGATACGACTTTGTTTTTCTTTCGTATGCGCGTCAATCACATTTCGCAGATGTATCAAAGTAATAAATAATATATGACCGATTTTTCGGACAAATATCATTGTTTTACTCATAGCACCGGTGTATTTATTTTATTAACGAATTTTCTTCCACTCACCGCCATAATCTAATGGTCAATTGGTCTATCTTCGCGTAAAAAACTAAACACAGCACTGTGTGCGGTGCTATCCTTATCCACGTTGGAAATACTCCTTTGTAAAGACCAGTAAAACCTTCGGCTTTTGCAATTTTTATCAAAGCGTCGAATACACCGCGATACAGGAGTCCCCTGCCATTTGCGTCCGTACCTGTGAATGATTCAAGGAAATTCGATTAATTTCTCGTTATAGGCGAAAAATAAATGTTTAATGAATTTTTCATGTTCAATTGTGGTTTACCTTGATTGTACAGTCTCGTTGCAACTACGTCGAAAGGTTGCATAGTGACGGCTACACAATTCCCAGCGATCATCGCAGCTACGAATGTTCGTGTTATCGGTTGATCCGGAAATGCCTGTAAAAGATTATAAATCTCATTATTTTATTTTATTTCTGGATGTCTTTGGAGAACATTGAGAAATGGAGAATACCAACGTTCAACGATTTTAGCCAGTCCGTGGCTAGTGAAAATGTCGTCAACTGTGTCGAACCGCCTATGAATAATCTCGGGATACTGGCTTGCCATCCTCGAAATAATGCAAAGACACCGCCCTCCTTCCATAATCGTCGAAAAGCTGAAAACATTCCTGTGTGCTTGTGTTGAAATCCAACGGAAATAGCTTCGGCTGACTGAGCCTGAAGCTGCGTCTTTATCTGAAATAATCCAAAGTTTCATAAATTACCTAGAAATCATTATTTGTTTCCTCTCGTTTAACATTACTTATTGTTTATTGTTTCTTACCATGTAAAATGGACTTCCCAAAACAGCACCAACGCTACCAGCTGTACCACTCACCAGAGCAGTCTTCAATATATCGGTTTCACCCTTGGAATTTAGGGTGAGCTTGTAATTTCTAGCCATATTGAAACCACCGAGTCGTATGCCATTTAAGACAACTTGAAAAGCCAAAGCTGGAACAAGACCAGCCTGCAAAGCTAATATACCCTCGTGTTTTGCTATCGTATAACCAGCATGAAGCGTATTCCTGTACAATTTTGTATACGTTCCACGCGCCTCCAATTCACCCTGTAGCTGCAATCTTATTTTAACAACATCTGCTGGATTCGTAAAAAATCCAGCGCCCATTGCAGCCAAGCCTCCTATCACGAATTCTGCGCCCAACCTGAGACAGACAAATTTTAATGTACATCACATTTGCCTAAGGCGTCGATACCAAACGGATCAACTTAAAAACCAAAAATTTACAAATAAAAAGTGAACCATTCATTGTTTTTATCACAAAGAACGTTTCAAACCACCGACGTATATCGAATGCAAAGAATTTCTTCATTATAAGATTCGAATCTCGCGACTCGTTCTTCCATCTTTTGCATTTTACAGTCGTTGCTCGACTCGTTGCATAATGGCGTACTGGTCGATACATGACATGCACACACAGACGCATGGGAGATGAGAGTGCACACACTGGGAAGTAAATTGACACCTCTAGGCGTGAGACAAATGCCACAAACGATATATAAAGTATGCCAGTATTCTCACGCTCTCTTCTTTTTGTTCTCGTTCTGTGTGGCCGTCATTCTTCGTAGAATAATCACACGTGTTATGTCGAAACAGTTGTATGAACGTGTCCGTACGTGATGCCGAATGTATGTGCATATATCTAGTTATGCCTAGAAGTATACCACGTGCCTCGTAAGAGCGATTCAAGCACCGTTAACAATCGATTCACATCGTATCACTGAAATCCACGTTTTTATATTTGTAAAACGACGTTCGTAACAGACGTGTATGATTAACGACGTACCCCCGACGTTGGATAGAAAACTAAATGGTGCGGAATGAAGTCGCGATTACACAGATCTGTCGCACGCATGACGACATCATTCGGTGCGAGTTTAAATATCGCGAAGATTCGGCGAAGGGGCAAGAGGTGGCTGCGTTCGAAAGATACGAATCACCGTTTCTTATGTTAGGATTGCGTCAGTGCCGCCAAATAGCAGACGACGTATCGTCGCGTGCATCCTCTTGCATGCCATTTTCGTATTGATAACGGTTGTTTATCGAAAATTTCTTGCAGATCACGACAATGAAAAAAAAAAATTACGCAATCGTGTAATCTCATTACGTGTATCTGGTGTTAAACGAAAAATTCGAGTTAGATAATGGATAAGAGAGATAGGAGATTGTAGACAACTGATTAAACAAGAGTGTTTCCTGTTCAACGTTTTTTCGTTTGTTTTTTTCTTTGAACTTTTATTTATTGTCAAACTTATTCGTAATAAAATAATCGATATTCCTATTGTTACATACATTATTGTGTTGCCAGTCAAAAATGATTTTCAATGTTTGGACTTTACGTCGCGGCGGGGTGAAAGAATTATTGTATCACCGGTATACCGCCGCTGGCTTTGGAAATTTTTGCAATTTCATCTTTAAACTTTGCTATAGTTTCTTTAGCCAGAGTCAATTTTTCTTTGAGATCGACTACCTCTATTCTTATTTTGTTTCTCGCTTCGGTTATCGCTTTGAGGGTCGATTCTTTCTTTGCTTCAACTGAAATATCATAATTTTTTTTGTAATTTTTGTTAAATTGTTATTGGATTGCTTGATCGATCGAATCGACAACTCTGATGTAAGATAAGAATAAACAAAGATTCTACTTACAGTCTGTATCGTGCCTCCATATTCCTAGTGTGACGGGTTTACTCGAACTCAATAAATGCTGCATCAATGCTGTTGGATCTTGGAAAACTATTTCTTCATAAAATTCGGAAACCAGACTCTTCCTTCCCAATTGAATCTCGGGCGTAGATTGAAATAACTTCAGTATGTGATAGATAGTTACCTATAAGAATTGTACGAATTAGAAAAAAATCCAAACATTGAGAAACTCTTTTCAGACGCTAGCTTTTTATACTCACAGGTCGTTCGTTTGGATCGTGAAAATATATTTTAATTACAATTTCGAATTCACCCCAGCCTGTTTCCGTAAGCTCATAAGGCGGCTTGGTCACTACTCTATTTGGATTATTGTAACTTTCGTGCAATTTGAAATGAACCTTTTTAACGTAAGTTCCCATATCTTCATTGTGATAAGGCTTGACGTAAACTGTCCACTGATGCGTATGACCATCCTCTTCTCTCTTTTTGCCAAAATAACGTGCCATGTTACCATAGACCAATGGCTTTACTATCGTAACACCCTGCAAATGAATTCTTTTTGTTTTCTATTGACGTTTTCCATATCCTCAGGTATGCAATGCTACACGACACAACCAGCGATGTTTCATCTTCTGTTAAATTATGAAGCAATCGATAAATCTTTCAAAATTTTATGTAATTTGGAAATCTTCAAACAATTGTTACAAATGTTTCGTCGACATGGATTCAAACAATGTTTCCACACTATAACTTGCTTTTACTAAATTTCGTCTATGATTGCAAACAAAAATTCACAGACATCCTTTCTCGTGGAAGCGTTGTGTAGACAATGAAATAGCGACTAAAAATTGTGGAGATTCCTAATTTGCATGATTTTTAACACACAACACTTTTTCACCACCTGTTACACACTCACAATAATTGTAAACAATCATGGTCCTAGTAACGGTTGACGTACCTTCACTCTGCCGCCTGAATCCGGTCCAAATTCGTTGGTCGATGCCATTTTAAACTTCCCCTACACTGACTTTCGAACACTAGCCTTTGAAACATTCACGTATCTCAAACACGCGGAGAAATAACAATTTCTCCACGCTTTATTTATTTATATCGTCCCCGAATTCATACTGTTATTTACTGTTTACTCTCGGAATATCTAGGTTATGTTCTGAAAACCGATGCGAATTTGACGGGCGCTGATGCTTGCGGCCGAGATACGAACTGATCGTTGACTGGCGGAAAATGCAATCCCGTTTTTAAACGGTAGCACACGGCTAGGTGGAAACGAATAATATTGAAGTTCACATAATGTAATCACATACAGTACGGTTATTTATTTCACTTGCACATCCAACGGTTCTTTTCTATAATTTTCATTAACCTCGAAGAACATTTGAAGAATAATAAAAAGTAATAAAAAAAGAAATGTCAATTTTCTCATACATTTGGCAAATCTTAACCTGAAAATTGAAGTCCTTTTCATGCGGTTCACTAAGTAATTTCGAATGACTTTACTTTCATACATCCTACGTAACTGCTGTAACTTTGTGAATTGTTAAAAACACAATAATAATAATAATAATGACAATGCAAAATTTATCAAAGCGATACATAAAATCTATGCTTATTACGTCCGCAAAAACAAAATCATAATTAATGAGTACTTTCGAACATCATCGGCACTTGAGTGCGTTTATGATGAATAGAAAAATTGTATATTTACACTAGAGACGAACATAGAGAAGTGACGAAACGGTATAACCAGTTTTATCATATTCTTTCGTCCGTTTTCGTGTTCCCGGCCCGGTGAGAATTTGAGCGGTCTACTTGATCTTTTGCTTGAGTTTAAGATTTTGCGGTACGAGTGGATCCTTCAGTTTTGGAAACTCTCGAAGAATCGAAATGCTATTTGGGGCGATGTTTTCCTGATCAGCAGCGATGGAATTCTGGCTGAGACAGCTCTTTCTGGTCGTGGCGGTGATCTTTGTATTGTTTTCAGTTTCGTTGGTGCGAAGATTCTCAGCTGAGGCACCGCGTACAAACACAGGTTTGAAATGCGGTGCTGGCTTGGCATGAAAGATACGTGCCTGTTTTTCTCGCTCGATCATTTGGTCGAATAGTTCCTTCTTCTTCTTCATCGCAAGCTCGTTTCTCTCGTGAAAACTGCACGTTCTTAGAGGCGTGAGTGGTTTAGTCGAGCTCTTTGGGACCAGCGTGGGTTTTGCAACGTAAGAAGGAACCGGCCTAGCGTGGAAGGTCTTTTTCTTTTTCTCTTCTTCCAGTTGTTGACTCTTCAGTCTTTCTCGCTTATTCTGCAACTCCTTGTTTCTTACATCGAAACTAAACGGCACGGTACGAGTGATCTTCTTGTAGTCGTTACCAACAGGAATGCCAAAGTGCAATATCTCGACGTCTTTTATCGCCACACCCTCATCTGTCGAGACGACGGTAGGAACGGTTTTCTTACAAGGTGTATGTTTGTTCGCCGATTCCGGTAAAGAAGACGTTGACGTCAATCGCTCTTTGTCGACGGCTGAGAGCGTTTCGTCTAGGTAGTTGGGCTTCTTGTCCAATTTTCTAACCGACCCAGGCGGATTCATCGGTGTTTTTAGGCCTGAGACATGAGCATCGGGAATCTTGGTGGGTTTCTTATCGATTTTCAACAATGGTTTTGGCGGAGCCATCATAGTTCGTCGCATCGCTGCTGAAGTCGCGATGGCTGGTTTGTCGTTCTTCTTTACTGGCTTTGGAGGATTCATCATGGTTCGTCTCAATTGCGGAGGGTCAGAAGTCGTTGGCTTTCTGATGATATTTCGTTGAGGAGGATTCATCATAGTTTTTTGGATCGCAGGATTCGATTCCTGCGATGTTGTTCTTTTCAAGTGTTTCGGGGGATTCGTTACAGCTGGTTTAATCGGATTCAGCTTCAATCGATTTTTACGAATTTCCTCCACCTCCTTCTTCTCTTTTCCATCCTGATTCGGTACAGGAACTGATCGTGTACGATATTTGCAGAGCAACAATGGCGAAGTGGCGTTAGTTAGCTTACGGGTTGCCTGTTTAACTTTTTGCAGAGGTCCCGCAACGCCCTTTTCATCTTTATGATTCCTCGAACGAAAACGTTCAGGCGTACCGTTCTGAAATCTCGATACTGCTTCAGCCAGTGGAACGTATTTGTTCGATACCCGACGATATCGCGAAGTACTCTGACGTCGCGCCTGAGACGTTAAGACTGTTGGTTTAGGACGAATATTTTTATTCTTACTGTCGATAATAACACGCTTCGAAGGATCCAGACGATTCTGCAGTTTTGCGAGTTTAGCCTTAGCATCGTCAACTTTTTCATCTTTTTTCACTTCCGTGTTAGGTCGTGAAATCTTGGTAATTTTTGTTGCGTTCGACCGCATAACGGGAAATGCCTCTGTCTCAACTTTTTCAATATGTTCTGTTGTAATCGGAATTTGTTCTATTTCTTTGGAACTTCCAGGTCCCTCGGTACAAGGCGTTTTGGCAACAGCACAGGGAACTATCGAGTCAGTGGAGATGGTCGGACTTTTATTGTTTTCAACCATTTCTACCAGAGTGTGATTGTTATCTTCATCCCCATTCTCCTCATTATCGTCATCCCTGTTGTTGGCAAAGTGCAAATTCTCATTCACTTCTTCTGCGGATACAGAAACCTCTGAGATTTTGGAAACAGCGGTTACATCGACGTTCTCAGGCTCTACGGCTTTGATTATCCCACTTTTTCTAATAGTCTCATTATTTTCTAACACGATGCTCGAGGTCAACGACCTCGTGCATCGAGCAGCAGCTTTTTTTAATACAAAAGCTCTCGGTGTCATGGACATTCTGCCCTTTGACTTTCTCTCAGATTTGATTTGCAAACTATTCATGGATTTTGCCAAAATCTTATTCGTCTCGTTCAAACACACAGTAACCGCTGGAACTGTGACGATGTGTGGGCTTGAAATTCCATTGGATTTTGGTGTACCGTACGAAGAACAGGAAGCGTTCGATTTGGAATTCGGCGTACCTGGAAAACTCTCGTACTGCGTATCGGTTGAACCTCTGGGTTCTAGCTCGCTGTGTTCTATGTCGAAATAGTCGTCGATGTTGGACATGACACTGGAGTCAAAATCTACCCACTGCGGTGCATTCCAGTCGTCCATGTCGTGGCGAGCAATGTTTAGTTCCTGATGAAAATTATTGTCAAGTCAATCCAAAGTGCAATAACACAGGGCTTCAAAAGTGATTCTGGAACGTTTTCAAAGAAGGCCAATTTTGCCAAACTGCAAATAAATTCGAGATATCCGAAATGAATAATAAGCAGGAGAGATTGTTTTCTCAAGGTCTCGAGACATGCAGAATGTTGACGAGTCGGTCGAAAGACGAGTCAACAGGTGAATCGTATATGTATTTACCTCCATAATATTATGTCTTGTCGATCAGCATCAAGAAACTCGTAAGCGTGGAGTTGCTAGGGTAACATTAATTCTTCGTAATGAAGTAAATAGTACGAATAAACTTTCCAAACAGCACGAACCTTCGTCATACACAAGCAAGCCACAACTAGTGTCAACGGACAGAGCGGCTTTGGAATTCAAACGTTGGAAAAACGCGAGAGATAGGACGAAAAGGCTTCGGGTGGGATCGAGGTCTGGAGCGTAGCGACGTCTAGCGGCAAAATTGTGAAACTATGCCAGCGCAGTAGCCCTCCTTTTTTCTCTTGTTTCTGTATAGGTGTATATATATATATATTTACTATATAGCTAACCAATTTCATGTGCTAAGGCATTTGTTTAATATCCTCCATTATTTGTTGTTGAATTAACTTAATGATATATTCGGAATCTGAACTATATCTAAACTCGTCGACAAATTCGAAAAAATGTTCGGTGTCGATCAAATTGCACCAAAAAGCGAGTAGACATATTCTTAAAGTATATATAGAATATACACGACAAATCCATCCTCTTCCTTTCCCCTCCATGACAGTTTGTCTTCTATCCGGTAGCAATCGCGATCAGTACCTTTTCGGGAAAAGTTGCGGTGAATTTTAAAAAGCATGAAATTCATCACATTTCGGTAATATAAATATGATTCAGTGTATATTTAAACATGTTTTAACGAGTATTAAAAGTCTTAGAAAAGATCGATTCGATTATCAGCCAAGCTCTGCGTACATACGGATCGTGCGTCTAAAGCTAGAAAAACCGTTTTTTTTATGGTGATAAACAGTACATACGATCTTCTGCTATATTATTACAAATGTCAGGAACTATAACAATGTAACATCATAAGTCTAACGGAAACTATCGTCGAAAGTAAAACTTTGTGTAAGGCTATGTAAAAGTGTTCGATATCTGACGAGTTTCGGAAAAATCATCTGGGCCGGATCACATCGTGAATCGCACGTGGACATCGAAATTACAAGCTAGGTGTCGTGACTTTACGTGTAGATAGCGCAACAGTCGCGCATCGGTTTTAAAAATAATTCTAACCCAAAAATCAAGTGATCTACGTATTTATTCGTAAAAGATTGGTCGATCATTTCTTCAGAATAATCCGAATATCATAGCAAATTTGACGATACGTCGGACTTCGAGGCGAATATATTTAAATCTGAACCCACAGGATAAATACGAATTACTGTCGTAATTGTGAACAGCATAATAATTATAATATTATATGACTCTATTATAATCTCATAAATTACACGAAGATTGGCTCTTTGCAATGCCTTGGAAATATAATAATACACTCTCTGTTGCGTACATTCATATTCAGCGACAATTTTCATTTTACCATATAATTATAAGTAATAAGGTGTGTATAAAATCCTACGCAATGGATTCAGTGTACGTTTTTTTCCAATTCATCTACATTCATACCTCGTAGGACAATCGATGACTTCGATGCCAAATAATTAAAAACAAAAGCCGAAAAATCCTTCGTGAAATCCTTCGCGTCTTCGTTATTATTTGTTTCACAAATTTCCCATCAAGTTTGTCAATCTCGTTATCGTACCATCTGAACACAATCTATCACATAGTTCTATAACTTCTCGCAAAATCACAGTTTACCAAATAATATACAAAATAACGTATCCGTTATCTGGCTTTACTCGCACACGTGCATACGTTTATAATAATACGAATATATTAATATTTCTTGTCGTTACTATGGTAAGAAAATTTGTGAAATTTTAGACAAGTCGCAAGTGTCGAACGGCGCAGTAAATACGATTGACAATATCGAAGTTATTATAGTCGTTTTAGCTTTCCTCGTTACCTACACGTATTACTTGGTAGGTACGACGAAAACGTATAGAAAAGATTGTTTTCTTTTTGGCACTATAATAGTAATAACAGGTAACGTTTTTTGTTTCGTTTCGTAAGTTCCTGCAAAAAAGCAGCCAGCTGCTCGAAATACTCGTCTTTTCGATAGTTTCTTTTACACCGCAAGTGTAAAATGCTTTTTCTCTGGCTACTCGACGAATCGATTGTTACTTTGTCGTAAGCTCGAATTTAATAGAACCAACAATATCCATCGCTATCAGGTGTGAAGATCTTGGCTGTTCCCTCT
Source organism: Netelia melanura (assembly GCA_964007305.1). Taxonomy (NCBI): domain Eukaryota; kingdom Metazoa; phylum Arthropoda; class Insecta; order Hymenoptera; family Ichneumonidae; genus Netelia; species Netelia melanura. Next base: position 7,023,793 of record OZ023254.1, on the reverse strand, counting down.
GAATCGTTCTTCCAAAAATCCTGGCACCTGTAAAAAAGTATTGTCATACCATTGGGTTTGTTCTTTGACCAGAATGCAAAATATTTGTGAATATTGTTGAATTATTTTTCATCTCACAAACATTGATTCGTTAGTCGAATCATTGTCAAACCAATGACGAATAATAAACAGTCAGGAATCAAATGTTTGTATACTGAGATTGGAAAAGTTTGTGCTAAATAATGTTCGTATGTGAACTTAAGCTTTGCTCAAACTTCGAATGGAAAAAAAGACAAGGAACAAACTTACCGAAATAGAAATTGTACGAAAACTTGATAGGCATTCGCTTCGGTGGATAAGCATGCGCAATGATAATTAATTCAATTATGTACTACAAAAAAAGCAAACTTTCGGACGATGAACGTGTTTGTAAAATATTAGAGACTGTGCGAGTAAACAAACTGTAACCAACGACATTAGGATAAAATGTGTAAAGTGATAAATATCATATAGACTTTTTCATGAAATGATGAAAATGTATGAAGATGTTTTGTAGATACTGTTTCATTCAACGATCGCTGTGAGTCAGGCAATATTTTTTGGGAACATTAATAAACACGAGCAACATATAAAGGAAGACGTGGTATCCTTTTTTTCCTTTTTATTTGCATAGCAGTAAAAATGTCAGGCAGGTATTGTCGAAGATTGGTTCGATCAAAGCTCTGGGTCTCTTGCGGTACACAGCGAGATAACCTTAACCGCAATAGTTTCATTTTCTTTTCGTCCCTTTTGTTTTTTTCTTTTTTCTTACAATTTTGTTGTAATTGTCTCTACCTTTGGTTTCGGTCGATGAGTGTCCACCGCGTCGATCGGCAAACGAATTCGTTCTACCTTGCAACCGTACGCAACAGGTGTGAGCTTCATTATCGTATGCAAAGGTACTTGGAGATAAGGTAATTCGTCTGGAAGAGATAAGATTTTTCGGTTAATCGTTAATAAGTTGGTTTTGTTGTTTTCCTCCTACGTGAGAATCCTTGGGAACGATTAAGCACGTAAGAAAGATGCTCACCTGCGCTTTTGTCCAAGAAATAAGCAAGCAGACATCGCAATACAGCCTGATGCGTGACAACGAGCACGTTACCCTGTCGCTCGAGTTCCATGATAACGGGCTCAAGACGAGCAACAAGATCCTCGTAACTCTCGCCTCTTGGATAACGATATGAGAATTTATTCTGGTCCCTCGCAGCGAAATCCGTTGGATATTTATCTGCTATCTCCTCGTACGTCATTTCCTCGCAGATACCCTGTTTAAAAGGTCAATGGAGGAAAAATTGCACGATTATAAATACGTGAAGAAAACGTAACGACTCTATGAGAAAGTATTGTTCGTTTTTTCAACTTTAAAAATCGAAAATCTGCATACAATTAAAAAATTGAAAACAAAAAGACTGTATTTTATAAAAAACTTAACGAAGGCGTGAATCTCCAAGCACGCTGTAAAAGAGGCAAAGCATTTCTATTCTTCGTACGCACAATTAGAATTCAATGTTTTTTTTTTATGTTTTGGATAATTTCAAAGGACTTTAGTATAAAAACTAAATGATACCTTACCGCATCAATTTCATTGAGAGCTTTCCACCTTTCTTGTGGTACGCTAACGTCCGCAGCTGTCTGTATGGTCCTCTGTAACCAACTGGTCCAGACTCTAAGTCCTTGTATATCCTGCTCCTTGATAAAATCGGCCAATGCCTTCGAGTAAGATCTTCCTCTCTCGCTAAGGTCCGAATCACCGCCTATTCTACCATCTAGATTCATGACGCTCTCTCCGTGCCTCGTGAGATAGATAGTTCTCGGCACAATGTGTATATTCATTAGATAATAAACTATCCGACTTTGTATATGTCCCTCGTGCTTGTGAACCAAGACCTTCTCGCCCGTGTTATATATCTTCATAAACGACAAATCGTTCTCCTTGGTCTCATCCAGCGGTTGATACTTTTCTTGATAATGCTCGATACGTAGCATAAAATCTGCCAGTACCTCCTCCTTGTTCATATTTGCGTAATCCGGACTGCTCACCTTGACCTGAGTGATACAAACAAGAAAGATGAGAAGAAGAAAATTGATTATCGTGAAAAATTCAAGAGCTTACGAGCGCAAAAGTGCACCAGAGTTTATTGATCTTGCACGTGTCTCTCGCGCTTGTAACATAGTCGATATTTTTTTTCCCCTCGAGCGACACAAAGGCCTCTCTTCGTACGTTCAGCGAAGCAAAAAGAATTCGCAGTTTACTCTCTCGGTTTTTGTATCCGATACATTTTTTTAATCTTCTTGATAGAACTATTTCTCACCTCCATGATATTCTGCTCTACAATCTCAGGATCGTTGCAAACCGACTCAACGAAGAACAATTTAAAGCCCATCTTTTTCACAACTATGTCATGTATCATTTGTCGTCTGTCCACCGTGGAGTTTGTCGCATCGAAGACAGCTACCTCGCCATCTCCGCTTTCTAACCATAGACAAACATCGTGCAGTGCCTCCATAGCACACTGAGTTCTTATCGCCATTGCCTTTATATTATCCGGACGAAAGAAATCGTGACATTTGTAGGCAGTCGTCGCGTGCCTTCTGTATTCCCCAAGATTGAACACTTTCGTATTGATGCCGATCCAATTTAGATAACGACATAGCTTCTTCGATATGTAGGTCTTGCCCCGAGCGGGAAGACCGACCATTGCGATAACATGAGGCTTGTTAACGAAGTTCGCTCGTTCCCCTAAAAAAAAAAACCAGAAGAACATGAAATGTCATGTAAAACACAAATTATCATCATATCGTTTGTTTGAATTGCATTCATTTTAATTATTCATGCTGGAATAATTCAAAAGTATAAAAAAATCATAATTAAACAAACATATCCCCATATGAGTGTCTGTGCTTGTCTGCGTGTGTGTAGAATTCAAATGGAATGAATTTTGAACGTTGCTTCCTCCTGTTTCTCGCACATGGACAAAGCATGTCGTAATTAAGAAAAACTGTGCACCTTAATCAAATCCTAAAACGAATAACGCATGAACAACCTCCTATTAGTAAATATTATCATTAGAAAAACAGTGTTAACGATAAAAAAGAAACAATCACACATTCCTTATTACGTCGAGACGACAATCTTTTCTAACGTCAAATAAACAATGGCCACTAACCTAATCGCTCGTTACAACGAGATGCGTGAAGTTTAACGCGAGTGTCAGAAAAATTAATCGACCGGTCGATATCACTCCAACCAAAACAACAAAAAAAACGATATAAATTTTTTCAACATTTTTACAGATTACATAAAAGCCTGCAGTGTCAAGGTCAAGAGTGTACGAGGTTCAAAGTCTCAAGAGTAAAAAATTCATTTGGCGTCGTATTTATAAAAAAAAAACAAAAACACATAAAAACAAAATCTCTTATATATCACATGGTGAAAAAAGGGTAGATAAGAGAAACGTTGACGGTTATAAAACAGATGCGATGGTGCTACGCGTTAAGTTGTTTCGATACTGATTTATGATTTTTTTTTTTCGAAGGGATTTTTGTGTAACTCACTCAAAAATTGCAAGACGCTTATTCCATCCATACGAGCCAGTTTTGCGACCGAATTGTTGTCTGCGAGGGGACACGATAGAGAAAGACAGAGAGAAGAAGAGAGAGAGAGACACATACAAGAATTTTTGTTTACCTACGCCAAGAACAAGCGTCGTGCGACTGAAATATGCAAATGGTGTTTTACTTCGTATAATGTTACCAAGGTAGATAACGAAAAGCGATAAATTCACACGACTCCTAACCACGGTGGTCTCGCTTTATTTTTTTATTTATTTTCTGCATTCTATATTTTTTGCTTCGTTACTTCAACAAATTTCTTATCCGCACTCGACTAGATTAGCTTTATCCGGTCTTAGTTGTCCAATTCGACGTAGCCCTGAGAACAATCTTGTATTTTCTTTGGCTGAATAAACGTCGCCTTGATTAAAACGACACAACAAAAATCTTGTGTTTTTTCAATGAAAAGAAGAAGAGAAAAAGAGCGATGTATAAAATCCATTGACCACTGGCTTCGAGGATCTCTTGTCGGTTATTTTGATAAGATATGAAAACGATAAATGCCAATTTATGACATTTCAACGTTGGAAACTTTTTTATCAACGTAAGGGAATAATAAAGCATGAGTGTACGTGGTTTAATTCCATCTCGATAAAGCCAACGTTCGAATGAAGGGAAAAAAACCAATCGAATCAAGTGCGCACTTGAAAATCGTGCGAAGAGATCAAACGATTGTAACGAATAGTTTGATCCTGGTCTGAGTACGAAAATAGACAGACCGACACGTGGCTTTTTATCTCTTGTTATAACTAAGGTAAATCGCTTCGCTGAGTTTATCTGACCTCTTCGAGAGCCATCGAGATATAAGTACATGGACTAAGCGGTGTGAAGGGTATTATAAATTATGCGGTAATCTATAGGACAACTTTGAAATATAAAGTTATCAAGTTTTCTTAACGAGAGAACAAATTTCATTCTTGTGCGGCTCAAGAGAGATCAGACGCATGTTTGGATCAGTTTATATCTCAGGCTTTTGAAAGAATTCTTGAAAACATGAATTTCTCGCTTTGCCAGAGATTGGCAGAAGTTCCAATGTCCGTGAACCACTGATAATATACTGCCAATGTTGAAATTTGTGGTTTCATGTGTAACTTGGTAACGGGCTCGAATCTCAATCTAATCGAGAAATAGCAAATTTGAGAATCGAGTGTAAAAGGCGAATTAGTCATAAATCGATCAATTCCTCGGATGTTTTCATACTGGCTTTGAATACTCGAGCGGCCCACACTTTCTCTGCGATGCTAATTAGCGTCCAAACTACCTGCCAAGAAAACAATTAATTTGCATGTAATGTTCTGTAGAAATGGAAGGAATACATGTTATATTTAGGCATGACTTATTAGGAACACATTTATTTCAATGTTCCAACGTCCGGTGTGTCTGATAAGATATAAAAGGCTGCAAATGTTTGATGCGCAATTTTATATCTGCAAAACCGCATGTATTGAAATAAATGAGTAATTTAATATGAATAATCGCCTAGTGCGTCTGCATTGCTGATAAAAAAAATGAGGCAATAAAGGAATAGCGATAAAGGAACAGGAATGCAATAATATTCCGTGTATCGCTAACATTAAAAATAATTCTTAAACATATTTCGTTCAATGTATATTCCACAAGTTATAAATGATATAAATTTAATTGAATTCTAGACTGATAGTAGCATAGCGCACATGTATTGAAAAAATGAAAAGAACAAATCTCTCAATTCACAGAATCAAGAGGCCACCGGATGAACTGGCGCGCAGCCAGTCTGACTCGGACTGGCTTGTTCTGGAAATAATTTAACCGTTCGAGATTTCAATTTGACGTCAAAGACAATGAGAACAATAAAAATTTGCATTCGTAGACGAGTGACCAAGATTATCCAAACGATTTGAAAATAATATAAGTGACAAGTGGAAAGAATCGGTGTCACACTTATAAAATGATAAAACTGTTTAAATATTGATAAAAGAATGACAGTTTAATAAATACGATGTAAGATCGGATATTACAACTCCTCGCGTGAACCGAAGAAAATTATTCAAGAAATAAGAAAGACAATATGTTTAACGTGGCAAATTTAAGGTTTTTTGCTGTAACGTGTGGATAGGTTATGTCACAATATTAAAAATTCGATATATTCTCAACTAACACTTATTCCACTGCTTGATAAACAACTTGAATGCAATGTAAGCACGTAATTCATCATTTTTAAGAATTCAAACGTCATAAGTACTTGCTGACGTATGAAATACCTCGCGTTGACAGCCAAATATGAAAAGCAAAGAGGTTAGGAAAAACTTCAATTATCGTGACGGGCATTCGTTCGATAATGCTATTGTAGAAACAAACGTGATTAAAAGATTGGATATATTCCAGCGGTAGTTTCGACATCTTCTTGTACAACAAGGATCGTGAACTTTCAAATAAAGTAACAAAAAATTTGTCATTTCTGACGTGTGTGTGTGTGGTCGCGCGCGTCTGCTTCGTGCACGGGAGACGTAGATCCAAATATAACAATGATAATTACCTCTGATGGGAAATGGTTTCGTCTGAATGGTGTCCGAGGTAGGCGGTGTGTAATGCATTTTCTCAATTTTCGGCTCGGTCATTTCGCGAAACGTAACGAGACAAATTATAACTATCAGTTTTTCTCTTGACGACTGTAGTATGTATATATATCTATATATATATATATATAAATCTACAAAATATGCCTAATAAGCTATCGCGGAGAGTGCTCTACAAGCTTCACGTTCGCGAGTGGCGAGGAAGACTAACTAAATGAACTAAAGACGTAAAGACACGATAGTTATCGCACTCCGCGGTTGGACACCCAACTTTGTGGGCAAAATGTGTAAAAGAAATACGATTCATATATAGTGATACTTTTTTCACTCCCGCGAACGTGTAATCCTCTACGACACAACGCGTTATTTCCTCTCTCTCTCTCTCCACCTCGCGCGCCCTCTCTCTCTCTCTCTCTCTCTCGTCTCACCGCGGTCACTCCGCGCTTTTCAACGCACACCACTACGAGCGCGACGACGTTGACGAAAACGTATAGACATGTATGGTCAAGGATTCTTACTGAAACCGAGGCATTGTATTTTTTTTTTTATTATTTATTATGCGATTTATTGTAGCGCGATACCGAGACCGAGTACCAGAGCGAAACGATTTTTTTTAAATCCAAAGACGATATGTCACACGTATATGTATATTTATTTATGTATACGACCAAGGAGAAAAGGCGCAACGCGACTCACACGGTCCAAAGTTTAGTGCGCGCTTTCTGCGCTCAAATACACGTCTCTGAGGCAGAGTCGTCCGTCTTCGAACCTTGAGCGAATTTAATAGCGAAATAAATAGGCGGGAGGCAGAGTGGTATCGAGGGAAAAGTTAAGAACGAGGGGCGGAGGGAAGCTCTGCCAAGGTTTTTCAACCAGTCCAAAGCTTCGAGCTCGGATCACGCGACTGTAAGTTACGTCATTGTATTATTCTCCTCGTACACACGCCTGTAACACGACCGCGCAACATCCCCGAGAGTTTTTGACGTTTGCGGGACGCAAAGTGCGCGGGACATAACCAACTTCGTGCTATTTCGTTCGTAAATCTCTAACGAACATAAATTTTTCTTTCTTCTAATGTTTTTATAGAAAATACGTTTGACAATTGGGTCTTGCGATGTAATCCAATTCAGTTTGTTTGTTGAATGAAAATATGAAGAAAAAAATAAGATTCGAAGTCGTATGAAATGTTAGAATAAAACAAAGATGGCGTCCATTTAGAATTTGCATTTTGTAAATTTGGTATGTTTATTTTTTTCTATTTTTCTATCTTTCAGCTATAATTACATATGGAAGACTGTATTCACAAAAATAATCGATAAGAAAGTAAGTAATCACATGAATAAATAAGTTCTAGTTTTTAGACATAAATATAAATTATTCGATTAACAAAAAGTACGTTTCTGATTAGAAAATAATCATAAAACGGTGTACAAGCTTTGTGACATTGAGGAAAATACAGATTACTGTACAATTGTATAAAATAATCAATTATGTTTTTCTAAGAACGGTACGATGCATTTGGCAATTTCAGGTGCGTTTGTCATGTGAAAATAATGTTTTCCAGGTGTCTTGAAGAATTGGAAATCGGCACTGCTTCTTTCAAGTGCTTTGAGGATCTCGGTGTAGGTGCATTTTCGCTCGCCATAACCGGACGATTCTGCCTTCACGACTACGTAAGGGCATCTGATAATTTCTGCCTTTTCTCGCAAATGTTCTTCGGTGAATGCTGCTGTAAGATCGATAAGGCGGACTCTCGGATCTCGATTGAAGCAAAGACGGTCTTGATCCTTTTGCGTTACTCCTCGCTTCATCAAAGCGGTGTAGGATCTTTCGTCAAGATCATTGTCACTCGCTCTTACTATTTTCTCGACCATCTCTTTATACGTGTAAACTCTCGGTGGTCTCTTGTTCCTTTCCATCTTCATAAACTCATCGAGATCGTGAGCCGCTTTGCTGGTTCGCACACTAATGTTCTCAACGAGATATTTAAAATAATCGAGCGCCACGACGAATTTCACATTACCAGGAAACAAAGCGCTGTATGTGAATGAAAACATTCCACCGAAGGAATGTCCCACCAATCCGAATTTGTCCCAGCCAAAATGTCGTCTCACACGGTCGATCGTCTGTACATACATGATTTTTGTGTACATCATTCCCTCGGGTAGCCAACTAGAGAGACCATGTCCAGGCATGTCTATCGCTAGAAAGGACATATCCTTTGGTAATAGCGGTATGAGATTGTCGAACGAACCAGCATTGTCTTGCCATCCATGAATCGCCAAGACTGGTTCTGTCTTGCTTTCTGGATTCCAAAGTTTACCTGTGATATAAAAAAACAAAATGCATGTATTGTAAAAATATTTTCCATCCTCTTAACATTAAAGCTTTAAGATAAAACGTGTAAAATTGAACTATTCATTTATTTTACCTGCTAATTTTCCCCATGGGACTGGAATCTCGACTTCACGAAAATTCCCGTCCGTAGACGACGTTGTAACGTTACGTCGAAAAAAAACACTCGACGGTCTCCTCTTGGTCATAGTTACAAATATTCTGCACATTGTTGGGATCATTTTTTTCAATTTCTGCTAAATAAAAGTTTTTAACTGTTATAGTAGAAAATCATAAGATTGTAAAAAAGAATATTCGTCTTGATATGTAAAGAAAGTACTTACCTATTTCTCCACTTAAATGCAATTTTGTTCTCGTACTCTCGTTCCAACGTTCCACCTTGAATGAAGTTCTCGTTATATTAAAAACGAAAGCAACCAAATTGTATGACACGAGTGACAAATACCGACTGTCGTGAGCAGGTGTCCATACTTCAAGGGTATTTGGATATTTATCTATCGATATCTGATTAGACACTTCCTATGTGTTATTTCGTTATATCTACACGACGAAATTTTGGCACAGATTCTGAAAGTCACAAAAAACCTATGCGGGATTTCCATTGTCACATTGAAAGATAAACGTAACGTTCGAGGTTATATAATGGATACGACTTCCTTTCAATAAAAATTGGTCAATAAATGGTGAGTTACTTTTCTTATCGTACGCGGGGCATCCCGCAACCGGTTGAACACAGTTGAGGTTATATTTTTAGCTCAACCTGATAACGCGCTTAACTTTGTGGAGACTTTCCGAACGAATATTTTAATGGTAACAATTCTTTGATAAAATATTATCGGCTGTAAAAGTAGACTAATTTTGCAACGACCTATAGGAATTATATGCATGTAAATTATCAGTAAAACCTCGAAGTGTAAAAGTGCTACACTTTGGGTAACAAATTTCCTAACCTATAATAATCATATATGTAAACAAAAATAATTGATTTTCGTTCGTAGAGCTTGGAGATTGATTATCGTAAGAATAATGAATGAAATTTAAGATCTGTGATTGATCAAATTTTTCTCACGTGGAGAATATAGTTGTTGCATCAAAAGTGAGGTTAGAATGCAGGACATTCCTAAGATGCCAATTTCAATGTAGCATCAGAGTAACTCAAACAACAAATACTTAGAACATTGGGAAAATGAATTTAGAAATACATACAAGCAAAATAAACATATAGAAATTGTACTTTCATTATTTTACTAGGTAATAAGATGAGAGCACAAGTGCTGAAATTGTACAAAGATTTGCTGAGATACGGACAGAATCTGGAGTTTACGGACAAAAAGTATTTTAAATACAGAATTACAAAAGGTTTCCGACAAAACAAATCCTTGGATGACGAAAAAGCAATAAAGTTCAGCATCGAGGTAAAAAAAACAGAGCCAAAATTATCGCAAAGCTATTGATATATGCACACTACTTATTCTTTGTTTTTATAATTTTTCAGAAAGGCCAAAAGATGTTGGATACTCGTAAAGTTGTTTAGAAAAAGTCTTACATAACCGAGGAAAAAAATGTTTTATACAATAATTCTTGGAAAATTATCTCGTATTTTACTCTACGAGTCTCATTTGCCTCGGACAATTTCCTCGCAATTATTTAATGATAGAAATTTGCTATATAGACAGTTGAAGAAAAATGTTTTTCTTCCATCGCGCTGCAAGGGTATGAAATCTCACTTGGATTTTTCCAAAGTACCGACACTCGACGAGAACGATCTTGAAGAACAATTTGTCCGAGGAAGCGGACCCGGTGGGCAAGCGACTGCTAAAACCAACAATGCGGTAGTTCTCAAACACAAGCCAACGGGTATTGTCGTAAAGTGTCACGAAACACGAAGTCAATGGGACAATAAAAAACGTGCTAGAGAAATATTAATAACGAGACTCGACAACATGATAAATGGCGAAAATTCCATTGTAAATCAAGAACGCTTGTTCCTTGCCAAGAAGTCAGCGACACTCAGGAGAAAGAAGGAAAAAATGTTGGCTCTGAAAGCAGCTTTCAAAGAACGTGAAGGATTGAAGTAAATATGTAGCGCAGATTCAATAATAAATTACAATGTTTGAAATTCATCGCACTGAATCTCTTGCGCCTTAACTCATATTCATTTCATTAGAAGGATCGAAGGATTAAAGTCTCAGAATGAAGAAAAGTTTATAATTCGAAAGAAAAAAAAGAAAACAACTTCCACCTTTTTTATGGAAAATTCGTATTTTTAATTATTTATCTTTTTGTTTTTTTTTGTTCTTTCTCATCCTCTTCATCGTTCTCGATAGGAAGAGAAAGCCATAGAGAGATAATTATACAACATTGTTTGCTTTGTTTTTTGTTTTTAAGTTCGAATAAGTGTTTTGAGGTAATTGTTCCTCACAGGAATTTCATGTTCTCATCATCGAATAGAATTACATTTACAAACGAACAGCTTTCGCACTGTTGGAGAACGAAAATGATCAATAAACTATCTGTAAAGCTGTATGCAGTCTTGCGTACTCTAAGAAATTATAGAATTAATGAGGAATAGTTATTTGCGGCGCTGATTCGCCCGGTTCCGCTCGTTATCCTCGCTTCTCCATGATCGAATATCATTGTCGTGTGTATATAAAAGAAAAACAAAGAGAAATAATAATAATAATAATATAAAAAGTCGTCGAGACGGGATACTCGTGGCACCGGAGAGAGCGAGCGCGAGGCTTCTTTTGCGATACAATTTTTCTTTCTTTTTTTTTTTCCTGACAAGAGGAGAAATTAGAGAAAACAAAAAAATAGAAAAACGACAAAAGAAAGAAGATTAAAACAGAACGCTTTTGATAGTTGATTGATATTCGTTCTGCCGGGAACACAAATAATTGCCGCATCGAGATTATAATGTACAACGACGCACGGCCGGTGATTCGTCTTTTTTTTTGTTTTTCCTTGATCCAATCGTCCCTAAAAAACAGTCGACGATTGATCCGCGATACATTCTTCATTTTTTCTTTACCATCGTATAATGTAATAATTATAATATTGTTACTAAAATCTACGTGTCAATGGTGTTAAATACTAAACTACATTACACGAATACCAATTTGTACAAGGACCGGGAGGATTGGTTTGGAGAGAAGAAACGATTCGTACGAGACCGGCGTTGATTCGATTTTACAATTCAAAGTCGTTGCTTATTTTGAGAAGAAAATAAAATAACAAAAAAAGAAAAGAGAGAAGAAAGTCTCGTAGAACAATGAATATTAAACGAAACGGCGAGTAATAAAAACAGTAACGAAAATGCGAGGGGAGAAATAAGTAATTAACGTTACTATCGACGATTTCAACTGTTCTTAATCCATCGTCCGAACGCTCCTTTAGATCTCTTGTAACGTTTGGCGGTCGGTTGAACGTTCGAACGTGGTGAGCTCGAACTTCTCAAGCGACGATTGCTCGCAACTGTAACCGACAAAATACTATGATCCATGTCAACCTGATCTTCGATCTTCATCATTCTAACGACCGGTTGAAATTCCATACTTGAGCGTCTATTTTGTAATTCCGTTGAGGGTAAGAGTGACGGACTGACGCGTTCGTCGCCACCGCCGCCACCGCATTCGACATCGGAATCCAGAGTTTCCGAAGCGACGACGACAGTCTCGTTGTTGTTCCTTCGTTTGACGCCACGTAAATTGTCCGTTTTGCCGGAAGTCTTGATACTCGTAGGGTAGCTCTCCTTTTTACAATTCTCATCCTCGTAATCGACCTCGTTTCTCAATAGTGTACCGCGACGTTGACGTTTTCTCGTTCTAATTACTTTTCTCTTGAGGGCAACGTTACTCTTACGACACGTTGTCACAACGTCCTGATGATTATTGTCACGATTGTGTTCCATCTCGTTGCTCTCGGTCGTGACTGTCGTATTTTCTCTGGGTGGACGTCTCTTGGAAAGGGCATTCGTCGTATAATTCTTTCGCGATATAATCGTCGTGTTAACGTTGTTTATATACAAATTGTCATTATTTTCAATCTCTTGCCTCGAGTCTATCAACTCCGAGGAAGTTTCATGAACTCTTTGATTCTTCTTCTTTCTCGTTGTAATCTTAGCGCTTAGTTGCCTCGTTGAAACAGCCTCGGTGCTACGACAGACGTTCTCGTGATTCTCATCGTTCGTCGGGGAATCCTCGTTTTTAAGCAACGAACTATCCTCGCTACCGCTTATCGTCTCGCACTGTAAAGGTGGGTCAATAATGGCATTACCATTCTTTCTCGAAGCTTCGCGCTCCGTTACATCCTCCCTTGACTCGTCGACCTTTCGTTTCGTGGAATTTTCATTGATCGTAGCTTTTTCCACGTTCCTTGAATTATCCGTTTGGCCAATGGTCTCGCGATCCTTCGTCGTTTCCCCGGTGTTCGTGCTTACTTCCGAATCTCGCGATTCCGATATTCTCGTCGACGTTGCCTCGTCGCGCAATCTTTCCAAAATCTCGCTCGTATCCTCGCACGTGTGCTTGAATATTCTCTTCTCAGCATCCTGTTTCTTCGACGTAGCGCTCTCGACGTACGCGTCGATCAAATGTTTCGCCTGCATCTTCTTCCGCATCTTTATACCCGGCCAGCCAGTACGATTTTTTCGTCTCTTTCGCCTCTTCAAAGGTGACTCGGTATTGCCCTCGCCGCATTCGGAGCTCGCGCAAGACGAGTTCTCGAGACAATTGAAATATTCGTGACAATTATCAAGAAGTTCCAGTAGATCGGACGGTGCGCCACGTTGAAGAGCTGGAGCGTCGACGCTAGTTTCTTGAACACTTTGCATCAATCCACCCTCGAAAGAATCATCGGGATCGAGCAAGACATCGGCGCTCAACATCTCGTCTATATTCCTCGCGATTTCTCGCAACTCAAGATCGGTATCCGACTTCGAGCTCTCCTGCGTGTTAGGTTGTTGTTGTTGTTGCTGTTGAAATTTCGTCTCCGTCCTCGTCGTCTCGCTCTTCGTTCTATCACCGCAACGCAACGAGCTCTCGTCTTCCTCCTCCACGACGACACTGAGATTCGTCGACGTTTGTTGGTTCTGTTCCCTCTTTCGTATTATCGTCGACATTATAGCGAGGGTCGAGGCGTGACAACGGGGACTCTTTCTCGGGGATCTTCCCAAACCGTTGGGTCCTCTGCCACGACTTCTTCTTCTCGATTCGCTTTTCTGGCACAGTTTAGCTAGGGTCTCGTGAAAATTTTCAATCTCATAGGGAAGTAGAAAGGGCTTTCGTTCGTCCGCCTCGCTGAAGTAGTGCCAAAATTCCGCGCCTTCGTCCTGTCTTTGATAAGTCTGATACCAGGGCTCGGAGCGTGGTACAGCCTCGAACGAGAATTGCATCTTTTCAACCTCGGGCGATGGCTTGGACGGATAAAGTTTCTCCACGACAATCGTTTCATCTTCCTTCTTAGTTTCCAAAGTTTCTCGAGAATCTATCGCGTTCTCCTGCGTTTGTTCCTTGAGACCTTGTACAGGGGCTTGAAACCTCAGTCTGCTACCAGGCGTTTCGAATTTGTAATAATCCTCGTTATCCTTTATCAACGCCTCTGCCTGAGTTCTTCTTCTCTTTCTGGCTCTTCCCATGTACAAAGAATCCTGCGAATCATCCTCGACGTATTCTTGCTTTATCGACTCAGGACCGTTCGAGTTCATCGTCGAACTCGATATAGTACAATTTCCCGTTGAATTAACACTAGAGTTAACATCACCTTCGCTCTCCGTGTCGCGAGGCATAACGCTGCTCTGATCAGCGTCGCTTACCTCGCTACTCGTTCCTTCGTCTCTCTTCGGCTCGCCAAACATAAAAGACTCTGCCTCGTCGCTCAGTAACGACAATTCAGATTTTCTAACGCGTTTGAAACGCACGACGACGGGCTTTTCGCTCGATGGCTCGTCCGTTTTCTTCGTCGTTTCGACAATCTCGTTCGTTGCATTTTCCGCGTCGATCGTGGCATTTTTCGTCCCGAGGTTCGTCGTATTCGCGCTCCAAGGACCCGTACTCGAACGTAATTTGTTGCCCAATACTTCGACCTTGTAGTAGGCACGATTATCCTCGATGAGACGCTCCTCGACCGATAACCTAGGTCTGCTGCGAAAACCACGCGAACCTCTCTTCCCAATTCTCCCAGATTTTGGTTTATCTTCTCTAGTTTGCTTCTCACCAGTTTGTCCGGATATCGGGACGCTCGTTTCTTCGATACCGTTACAAACGATCTCGAATTCTTTTCTCTCCTCGTCGATTCTCGCTGGCTCGCGCGACGGTGACTTTTTTCGTAAAGTCGAGTCGTTCGAGTTGCCGGGTAATTGAGAAGCTGGAAAACTCTCCGGAGGTTTGACTCGCTCGAAACCGTTGAAACCGTTTTTACACTCGTCGCCGATATCGTCGATCGTCGAACGTACAATCTCCGTCGTCGAACGATTCTCGCCGTTACGCCGTACGACCTCATCGTTTATACGAGTTTCCTTCTCCAAACGCGGTATATTCACTATCCTGCTATCGTCGTTCTCGATGTTTTCGTCGTACGTGACGTCGTTTCTCTCGAGTTTTGGTAATACACGTTCCTCTATCGACTCGCTCTTACGCGCATTATGGTCCCTCGTATCTGTGCTCTTGCACGAAAAATCATTTTGCACGCTCGACAAAGATTTCTCGACGTTCCTAACTTCGATAGACTCGATTTCTTTGATCTCATCGTTTCTCGAACATTTTTTCACCGGATTCTCGTCCTCCTCGATCCATATCGTGCCTTTGGAACGTTTCTTGATCGTAAAACCTTCGAGCTTGTCGTAAAACTTGTCACTCTTTTCTTGTACCTCGTGCCAAGGACTACCCTTGGAACGCAACAGATGACCGCTCTCGTGCTTCGAGCGTGTGCGCAAATTGTGCGGCGAGGATAATTTTAAATTGAGATTACGTCGCGCACCATTGCACTGTACCATCTTGATCTCGTTCACAGTAAAATTCGTTAGACTGTCTTTCGCCCCGTTGCTCACTTTGTCATCCTCGATATCGATGCTGCGAAGAGTTCGATCTCCATCAGGAAATATGCTGCAGTCCTGGCTGTCGCAAAAATAATAAAAATATCGTGTCAATAATCTGCTTTGTTTCGTTTGTAGCGAAGTTTTTTTTTTTGTTTACGTGCTATTACGTTTATTTCGGGTTTTGTTTACTTCAAACGTACCCGACTTCATTCGCTCGAAGAAACTCCTCGACGCTGGCGCCCGAATTGATAAGCTTGTCGAGCGACAAAAAATTGTCATCGTTACGAACAAAGGCAAGATGCTGATCGCTCTGCAAATGCTTCGATAAATCGCGATAATCATGTTGGCATATTTCACAGTAACCGGCTACCAATTGTTCGGTCCTTCGAGCTCGTGTTGCTGTGGCTCGTGGCCTACGAGTCATTTCTTTGCCCTGTTAAAAAAGAACAATTTTCATATATTTGTTTTTATTAGTTTGCTCGCTAATAAATAATGTATTATCGAATATTAATAATTACCTTTTGTTTTTTCAAGGAGTCACTCTCTTCCTTACACACCTTCTTCTCTTTTATTCTAGTGTCAAAGGGACAAGTACCTGGCTCACCGTCGAAATTCAACTTTGGCCACACCGGTAATTCCAGAAATACAGGCCGTGTATCCCTGAATAAAACAAACAAAAACATTAAAGAATAAGTTTATTCGAGAAGTTACTTTCCCAGTCGTAAATTGTACGAATAAGGTAGAATATTTTTCTTATTTTTCGTACAAACCTCTTGAACGATTCGAATTTAATGTATGAATTCTTGAGCTGCTTGACTTTGAGAGTCTTCTCAGTGTTCGCTTGATCCGCGCTGCGCTTCAAGTTACTGCTGTCCTTAAGCGATTCGTAAATCTTCTCGAGCCAAGTCTGAAGTTTTTTTGTCGCCCAAATGGGTATCCCCCAGTTTTGGGCGTTGTTTAGCGGATCTACGGAACACTGTTGGGGCTGTGTCAGAGCACGTTCCAACATTGCATCCGCTCGCGATTTCTGTTGGTTGAAATTGTAATTTTGGAATTAAAACATATCATGATTTCTGACAGATAGTTATTAGTTGTTGCAATTGTTTAATTTGCTTCGTTCTCACTGTTCATTATTACCGTTCTTTGGGCAGTTGGACCCCTTATATTGGTCGAATTCGAGAGTGGATATTCACCACCATAGGGCGTAGGAGGCGTCGATATCGGAGTTGGGACCTCTATACTCCTCAGCGAGGGGGGTCCCCCGCTCTCTCCACTGCCGTAGCCCCATTTCCTTTTATCACAGTTATTCTGTCCCAATCTATCGGTGCGATCGCTCACAACTAGTGTCACGCTCTTTACCAGAAACAATTCTATCACCTGCAAAACAAACAACAGAAACAACTTTAAAGGCGCAATGCTTGACAAACATACTCACTGATTATTGGCTTATTTAACCTTATTCTTATAAGCGCACATTTTCTCTCTCCAAAATCCTCAACGCGCCATTGAAAAGTATCTGATCTCTTAATATATCGGTGATGAATTTGTGTTATCGCCTTGCGGCGTGACATTTATTGACAAATTTTCTTGCTTCGAGTTCCCATCGCAATAACCAAAAAAATATTTTCAACAGTCGCAAGAAGAATTTATGTCAGAAACTTCCAACCCGCGGTGTGTCAAGTTTACTTAATGTAAACTTTGAAGAAAACAAACGATAGCTGCGTCTCACTGTACATTATGAATTTCTTTATTCGTTCCTCACACTTTTGCGATCATTAAATATTATCTTCGAATGTTAAAAACACTTCTGTCTCGAGACGTGAATATTTCCTCGCGCGAATTCGTCGTTAGCCGAAAGCTGCACAAAACAATAGTGATGTATGTGTATATATGCATGTATACACATATATACATACGTTCGTTGCATCGGTTGCAACAGTGTGTGCATTCTAAATATACACGCCTACACGAAGGTTTCGTGGAACTGCCGAGCGAGAGAGTATCGAGAGGGAAAGAGAGAGACAGAGTGTGTGTGAGAGAGAGAGAGAGAAGGGGGAGAGGGAGAGAGAGAGAGAGACCCCGCGGCCGTCGAGTCTCAAATAATAACAATAAAGCCAAGATTACAAGCCACGAAACACTTCTGCACGAATGTTCGAAGAATAAAAAAAATACCATACGGAACTCTAGAACGATGCACTTACGATTAATAGAATTCCGTAAATTGTCAAATATACGACATACGATAATAAACCTACTGTCAAACACTCGGTATACAACACTGTACAACGTTTTCACGAAACACTTCAGGCACAGAGCGGAGTTGCACCGAACGTCGTCCGGCAATTTTCAACATTTTTAATAGTGAAAAAAAAATCCTTCCTTCGTTTACGTAACCATCGCGTTGAATATCTGACGTACAATGTAAACAACGGGACGGACAAATTTTCACAAAGTATCGTTTATTAACAGCGGGATTAAAAAACAAAAAGGTCACGGTGCCTTGGCGGAGAGACGCAAGAATCTCGCACTCGTCGAACTGTCACGCACAAAATGGCCAGTCGCCGTTAACAGCTTGGCATTCGAGCCTGGAGGCGGCGCTTTGCGTCCCATATACACAATTTTCGTCGACATACACGGCCGCGCGACCGTTCGCAATACATTTTATTCGCGCAATATTTAATTAAACAATTACGCCCGGTTGCATACGTTTTTTAAAAAGCCATAGTGACGGAAGATAAGAAATCAACGTCGGTATACTTCGATCGACAGCCTCAAGATGGCGCCCGTCTTCCTCAATATCCCCTCCAAGCCCCACCTCACTCCCGCCCGCGTTCTTTCATACATTTTCTCCGATTGTTTGTAAACAGAAAATTTTCGTTTTCCGCGTCGCGAATAGCGTTTTAAGAACGATACTTTTTTAATCGACGTTACAAGCTGAATCGAGCGGTGAACGAGAGGCACGAGGAACGAGGGCGGAGCCCCGCGCAGCTTAGCAACAGAGAGAACGACGAAAGCTGCGGGAGCCCCGGCCGTGATAGCCTCATCGTCCCAGCCTTCGTTCAAATTCAACCTTTTATAACGTACACTCTCGATATTCCCTCGTAACTCGATAAATTCGTCCGTTAAATTTAAAAAAAAAAACATACAATTCTCATTCGTTAAAACACGACGTACGTAAAACCCTTGAATTTCAAACGCGAGACAAAACAATCGACGATCTCAAGCGTACGAATAATTCGATGAGTTACGGCGATTCGGGTATAGGAAGCGAGATGCCCGAATTGGCGGGAAAAGGGAGAGATGTATAGCCACCGAAATACACATCGAGTACACCTCGTTAACCAATCGATAATTCGCATTGGTCCATCGGGGTTTGCAATTGGAGGGTGACAAAGTCGTTCGGCACGACGATACGTACGTTCGTAATACACGAAAACAAAAAAAAAAAAATCACTTTTTTCAAACTCACCCCACCCAAATCCTTGATTTTTGCCTCTAGATTCGCCGACAGCGCATGATTCTTTATGTCCAAATAGAAAGATTTTTTTTCCAACGGTTTTCGACCCTTCTGCAAACGGACATCTGCACATAAAAAAACAAAAGAACATCTTCGTTTAAACATTTAAATAACGTGTAACGTTAAATACTCGGTGAAACTGGTCGGTTCAGTAATATAGCAAAAACTATGAGAATGCTTGCCCCAGATACAGTTAAAACGCTCTTTCGCAATCCCAACGGTTCTATTCAATAATGTAATAGAGGTGAAACCAGACTGCGCTTTTAAATAACTGACTCAACCTGATCTTGTAAGATTATCATTATCGTCCCCTATACGTAATTACAATGACATATTTATAAAGTTACAGACGAGTAAAAATATTACAATGATACAATTAAGAAATAAACGATTGAGGAGAAAATTATTACAAGAGCTGATCTAGAACGGAAACTGCGATAGGATTGCCGCCAGCGTCCGTACTATTCATAATGACGGTAATAAACGATACGAATAATCATAACAACGCTGTAATTATGAAAATGGAAATATGATTAGGCTTGCGTCAAGGAAGACATCCAAGAAGCATACAAAACGAAAAAAAAAAAAAAAAAAAAAAAACCGTCTCGCTAAACACACCGTGTATAAAGAACATGTGAATACACATCTACAGCGAGTTATGTATATCTGTGTATACATTCTCAACTCGTGGGGTACCCACGATCGCGTCATAGGAACGCGTTGTCTCTCGCACACACGAGTGTACAATAAACACGCACTCGCGACAGCCCAGAGACGAGTAATGTGCGCGCGTGTAGTGAAAGTACATGCACGATACTAGCGTTACTAGTTTAGTGTGCAAGCGTGTATTTCGAGAGGAGAGGAGAGAGAGAGAGAGAGAAAGAGAGAGAATGAAAAAGAAACACGTACGAGAGTGGATGTCCGAGTTATCCCGTGACGGTTGCTTGTGCTGCTGATGCTTGACCTTAGACGGAGATATCATTCCTATGCGATACAACACCGAGTACAACAACTCAACGATGTTATTACTAATGATAATAATAATAATATATCCTCGTAGTAAAAGTAATAATTGTTCGCGGACGAAGAACTTCCCATTCTCATGAGAATATCACATTGCAGCACATTATATATATATATACATATATACGATATTATATTCGCGCACGATTTACTACATCCTGCGAGACTCCGATTAATCAAAACACAGTGATAATAGCGCGACGATCGAGGGAGGGAAATAAAAATAAACTTGAACACTCGTTTTGTCTCATTCGTGGTAAGTTTTGAGGCGCGTAAACGGAACAAAACGGAGTAAGGACTCGTCTTGTTGAGCGACTCTCTCGTTTTCTCCTGTAACTGCTCGTAACACACAAGCTTCGTTTCATTGATGCGTGAA
Organism: Netelia melanura; assembly: GCA_964007305.1. Lineage (NCBI taxonomy): Eukaryota > Metazoa > Arthropoda > Insecta > Hymenoptera > Ichneumonidae > Netelia > Netelia melanura. Next base: position 7,003,304 of record OZ023254.1, on the reverse strand, counting down.
CGTAGACGCGAAAAACATGAGAAAAAATGTTCATTGTATGAAACTTGATGACTGGAGGGGAAAGAATATTCCTAGATGGGGAGAAATAAATATATCCCTAGGGATATGTAATTATTGTCCGTAACGAGTGGCGCCCTCTGACGTTCCTTCGGCGCGACATATCGGTCATCGGTCGTACGTATAGAAACGACAGAAACTAAAAGTAAACAGTCAAGGAGCGAATGGAGAACCCGTGAAGAAGCTTAAGAATGCGAGAGAACATCCCGCACAGTGTTTGCGACTGATCGAATCAGTTTTTTTTATAAAGCCGCCCGGGTCATACCGGTTTGTTTTCGTGCAAGTGCGTTACGCGTGCAAATCGTCGTGACGATATTATTGGAAAATTCAATATCCGTGCGAGGGATGACGGCAATTCGATGATTGTCACGGGAAGTATCGCCGTGAAAATTAAGTCGCAGCATTCGCGCACGAGTTGCGGCACTACGGGCTTAACCTAAAATTCGTGCGGGTTTGTTTTTCTCGCGCAAAAGACCGAAAACAAATTAACAGATGGATCTAACAAGATAAGGGAATAATTTAGAATCCCTTTATCACTGATTAACGACGGTACACCGTTTCTTTCTTTTTTCAGTGATCGTTGATTCATAACGATAAGACCCAGGTCTTTCGAAAAAGTATCGAAGCAAGTAAACGCAAATACGAGCGACAAAGAAGAAACAACCAAAATGTCGAATAATCTCGTGCAACAATTTGTGCAGCGATTGAAGTCGCGGAACGAGGATGTCCGCAACAAAGCAGCGAGGGATCTCTGTCACTATGTTAAAACGGAGTTACGAGAGACCTCGCAGGAAGAGATAACAGCATTCATGGACCAATTTAATCATCACATATTTGAAATGGTATCGGGCTCCGACGTGAACGAGAGAAAAGGTGGAATTTTGGCAATAGTATGTCTCATTGGCGCAGACGTCGGTAATATAAACACACGCACTATCAGATTTGCAAATTATCTTCGCAATCTGTTGCCTTCGAACGACGTTGGAGTTATGGAATTGGCTGCTAAGACCGTAGGAAAATTGGCACTTGTCTCTGGCACATATACAGCCGAATACGTAGAATTTGAAGTTAAACGAGCCTTCGAATGGCTCGGAGGGGATAGACACGAAGGTAAAAGGCACGCAGCGGTTCTCGTACTCCGTGAGCTCGCTGTTTCCATGCCTACGTACTTTTTCCAACAAGTAACACCCTTCTTTGATCTCATATTCAACGCTGTCCGTGATCCAAAATCTGTGATTCGAGAAGGTGCTGTGGAAGCTCTCAGAGCGGCGCTGGTGGTCACTGCGCAGCGAGAGACCGCGAAACAAATGCACAAATCTCAGTGGTACAAACAATGTTACGACGAGATTGTCGCGGGTTTCGAGGACGTTTACACTCGTGAGCGAGGTTTCAATCGTGACGATCGAATTCACGGTTCTCTCCTCGTCCTGAATGAATTACTGCGCTGCAGCAATATACAATGGGAGAGAAATTACGAAGCTCTCATGGAACGTCTGAATTGTTCGACCCAACAAAACGATAACGACATATTGCTGTTGATGCCTCGTTTAAAAACCATCATAGTATCGAAATGGTCGGGTTCGGCTCAAAATGCGTCGAGTCCACAGCACGTTCTTTATCCCGTTCATGAATCTGCAGCATGTCGATGCCTCATGCAGGAACGTCTGGACGATGTTTACAACGACGTGATGAATCAACGACTTTCGCGCAATCCTCATATACAGCACGCTCTCATGAATCTTCTACCCAGACTCGTAGCATTTAACAAAGAGAAATTCAACAAGGATCATTTTCGTGAGACGCTCTCTTATCTTCTGATGACTCTACGTGGAAGGGAAAAGGACAGATACGCGGCTTTCATGACAATAGGTCTTATAGCGGTCGCTGTCGAAGATTCGATAAAGCCATATTTACCGAAAATTATGGAAGTCATAAAGAGCTCGCTGCCATCGAAGGAGACACCGAACAAGAAACGCAGCACTCCCCTCGAGCCAGCTGTCTTCATATGCATTACCCTCCTTGGACACGCTGTAAAACAAACAATAACCAGCGATGTACGGGATCTTCTCGACCCAATGTTAGCCACCGGCTTGAGTCCAATCCTCACAACATCGCTTCGTGAATTGGCTCACAGCGTACCTTCTCTAAAACCTGATATATCGCAAGGATTGCTGCGCATGCTGTCCCAAGTACTGATGCACAAGCCTCTTCGCCATCCCGGTGCTCCTTGGTCAGCGACGAGTCCCACTGCAGCACCACCAACGGAAGTAGACGTTCCATCCACCGTACTTGCACTCCGTACACTCGGTACTTTCAACTTCGACGGCAATCCACTGCTACAATTCGTACGTCGGTGCGCCGATCATTTTCTAACGTCTGAACAGGCCGAGGTCCGCCTAGAGGCTGTTCGAACTTGTTCCAGATTGCTGAGACTCGCTCTGAATCAGCCTGGACCAACCGTGACTAATACTGTATCCGCAGTTCTAGGCAAGCTTCTCGTAGTCGGTATCACCGACACCGATCCGGACGTCAGGATATCCGTTCTAGCATCACTCGACGGTACCTTCGACATACATCTCGCACAAGCCGAGAGCCTTTCAGCCTTGTTCGTCGCAATGAACGACGAGATGTTCGAGATACGAGAATGGGCGATAAGAACGATAGGACGTTTGAGCACCATGAATCCTGCTTATGTAATGCCCTCATTGAGAAAAACACTCATACAATTTCTTACAGAATTGGAACACTCGGGTATGGGAAGAAATAAGGAACAAGCAGCAAGAATGTTAGATCATCTTGTTGTGAGCGCACCGAGGCTCATAAGACCTTACATGGAGCCCATACTCAAAGTACTCGTGCCGAAGCTCAAAGAGTCCGAATCCAATCCCGGTGTCGTCCTAGCGATATTGCGAGCCATCGGTGATTTAGCTGAGGTCAATGGCGCTGAGATGCAACAGTGGATGCCAGAACTCTTGTCGATACTTCTGGAAATGCTGGTAGACGCTAGTTCACCAGAAAAACGTGGTGTGGCACTTTGGGTACTTGGACAACTGGTTGGAAGCACTGGACACGTTGTCAAGCCTTACATGCAATATCCTACCTTACTGGAGGTTCTCATTAATTTCTTGAAGACCGAGCAACAGCCAATAATAAGACGTGAAACGATTCGCGTTCTTGGACTTCTAGGCGCTCTGGATCCCTACAAGCATAAGATGAATCTTGGACAGATCGATTCGCAGCTGGACAGTCTCACGTCGATGGCTGACATAAGAAGCGACATTGAAACCAATCAGGATCTTACGACCAGCGAGATGCTCGTCAATATGTCCTCGTCCACTCTCGAGGAATATTATCCAGCTATCGCGATCGCAACGTTGATGCGAATTATACGCGATCCGACTCTTGCCCAGCATCACACGATGGTCGTCCAGGCTGTTACATTTATATTCCAAAGTCTCGGTATAAAATGCGTACCTTACATCTCACAAGTAATGCCGAGTTTTCTCAATGTCGTGAGAACTGCAGATTTCAATTTTCGCGAGTATCTGTTTCAGCAACTGGCAATACTGATCGCCATCGTCAAGCAACACATAAGAAATTACCTCGACGATACTTTCAATCTGATCAAAGAATTTTGGACCGTCAACAGTCCATTGCAGAGCACCCTGATTCTTCTCGTCGAGCATATCGCTGTTGCTCTTGGCGCTGAATTCAAGATCTATCTACCTCAACTGATGCCTCAGATACTTCGTGTCTTGACCCACGACACTAGCAAAGATCGTTCCGTTACGGTCAAATTGCTTCTGGCATTGCAAAAATTTGGCAACAATCTTGACAATTATCTACACCTAGTTTTGCCACCAATTGTGAAATTGTTTCACGCTTCGGATTGTCCAATCGCTGTGAACACTGTAGCACTGGAGACTGTCGATCATCTCGCCGATACTTTGGATTTCACGGATTTTGCATCACGAATCGTTCATCCGCTGGTGAGAACTTTGGATCAATGCCCGGAGCTTCGTAACACCGCTATGGACACTCTCTGCGCTCTGGTCATTCAGCTTGGCAAGAAATATCAAATATTCATACCGCTTGTGCAAAAAGTCATGACGAAGCACAAAATCATTAATTCACGATACGACGTACTGGTCGATAAAATACTTACAGAGTCTACGGTCGCTGATGGCGACGATTATCTTCTGATGCGACATCGTTACTCGAGGAATAAGAATCGTGATTTGTCACTGCCTTCGTCGGACACTACGGTGATGAAGAAGCTGAAAGTATCAGCGTCGAATTTACAGAAAGCTTGGACAGCAACGAGACGAGTATCCAAGGACGATTGGCTAGAGTGGCTGAGAAGTCTGTCTATAGGTTTGCTGAAAGAGTCACCATCGCCCGCTCTCCGTTCTTGCTGGGCTCTGGCGCAAACTTATTCTCAATTGCCCCGTGACTTGTTCAACGCAGCTTTCGTTTCATGCTGGACGGAATTGAACGACTCTTATCGTGCCGAGCTCATACAAACGTTACAACAGGCTCTCATAGTTCCAGATCTACCAGAAATCACTCAGACGATTCTGAATCTTGCTGAATTCATGGAACACTGCGACAAAGGCCCTCTACCTTTGGACAACAAGATCCTCGGTGAAAGAGCGATGCACTGTCGCGCTTATGCGAAAGCTCTTCATTACAAGGAGGACGAGTTTCACAAGAGTCGTAACGGTAACGTTTTCGAATCACTCATATCGATAAACAATAAGCTTCAGCAGAAGGAAGCAGCCGAGGGCCTCCTCGAGTATGTTATGAATCAACACAATCAGCAGGACCTCAAGGTACAAGTGCGTTGGTACGAAAAATTGCACAATTGGGACAAGGCGCTGCATCTTTATCAGGAACGCTTGGAGACAGATTTCGCGGATGTCGAGGCTAATCTAGGTGAGATGAGATGTCTCGAGGCTCTAGGTGAATGGGGACAATTGCACGATGTTGCAACGAGACAATGGTCCCATCAGACGGATGAAACGAAGCAGAGAATGGCTCGTATGGCAGCTGCTGCTGCATGGGGTCTGGGTCAATGGGAGAGCATGGAGAAGTACGTCTCGTTGATACCGAAGGACAGTCAGGACGGTGCTTTCTATCGTGCCGTATTGGCGATACACGACGAGCAATATAACGTGGCGCATCAGTTGATCGACAGTGCTCGTGATCTCCTCGACACGGAATTAACTGCAATGGCTGGCGAGAGTTATCAGCGAGCTTACAACGCAATGGTCGAGGTACAGAAGCTCGCCGAGCTCGAAGAGGTGATACAATTCAAGCTTGTTCCAGAGCGTCGCTCAACCATCAAATCAATGTGGTGGGAAAGATTGCAGGGTGGACAAAGAATAGTCGAGGATTGGCAGAAGATCATCCAAGTTCATACACTCGTTGTATCGCCCCACGACGATATGTACACGTGGCTGAAATACGCGAGTCTCTGTCGCAAAAGTGGTAGCTTGATGCTCTGCCACAAGACTCTGGTAATGCTGCTCGGTGTCGATCCTTCCTTGACGCCGGATCAACCATTACCAACGACTCATCCTCAGGTAACGTTCGCTTACTGCAAACACATGTGGATGGCGAACAAACGCGAGGAGGCATACAATCAACTGCGAGGCTTCGTTCAGAGCTCGCTGCAGCCTACTATACAGTCCCTGATGAGTCAAGAGGATGAGCAACAGCAGGAAGTACGGAAGAGACTGTTAGCTCGTTGTTACCTGAAATTGGGTGAATGGCTGGAAGCGCTTCAGGGTATAAACGAACATTCGATTCCTGCGGTATTGTCCTATTACGCCGCTGCGACAGAACATGATCCAAGTTGGTACAAAGCTTGGCACGCTTTTGCTTATACTAATTTTGAGACTGTGCTTTTCTACAAGCATCAACAGGGTGATTCGACCGTCAACGCGAGCTCGACCACTGCATCTGCTGCAGCGACCGGGGGAACTGCGAGTATAATCGACAACGTCCCATTAGGAAACCCCAGTCGGTCAGGACTCTCCAGCTCGCAGTACATATCGCAATTTACCGTTCCTGCCGTCGATGGTTTCTTCAGATCGATCAATCTATCGCACGGAAATTCACTTCAGGACACCCTTCGTTTGCTCACGCTCTGGTTCGATTATGGCCAGTGGCCAGAAGTTTACGATGCCATTGTCGAGGGTATAAGACTGATTGAGATAAATACATGGCTACAGGTTATACCTCAACTCATCGCGAGAATCGACACACCAAGGGCTCTTGTCGGTCGGTGCATACATCATCTCCTCATCGACATTGGCAAGACTCATCCTCAGGCTCTTGTTTATCCGCTCACCGTTGCCTCGAAGAGCGCCAGTCACGCCAGAAAAACTGCGGCCAACAAAATACTGAAGAACATGTGCGAGCACAGTCCTACGCTCGTCCAACAAGCAATGATGGCTAGTGATGAACTCATCAGAGTTGCGATACTCTGGCACGAGTTGTGGCACGAGGGACTCGAGGAAGCTTCCAGGCTCTACTTCGGGGAGAGAAATGTTAAGGGAATGTTCGACACTCTTGAGCCGCTTCATGCCATGTTGGAAAGAGGCCCGCAGACCCTCAAGGAAACATCCTTCAATCAAGCTTATGGAAGCGATCTCATGGAGGCGCAGGACTGGTGCAATCGTTACAAAGTTTCCGGTAATGTCAGGGATTTGAATCAAGCTTGGGACTTGTACTATCACGTTTTTCGACGCATATCTCGACAATTGCCACAACTCACGAGTCTTGAGCTTCAATACGTTAGCCCGAAGCTCATGTTGTGTCGAGATCTGGAACTTGCCGTACCGGGGAGTTATAGTCCAGGACAACCGGTGGTCAGGATCGACAGTATTCACAGTTCTATGCAAGTTATTACTAGTAAACAGAGACCAAGAAAGTTATGCATTAAAGGTAATTGTCAGAAATCTTTGCTTTCTTTAACTTCTTTAATTTCTTCGCATTATTGAAAAATGAAAGTTGAATGTTAAATGATCATTCTCTATGCAGGAAGCAACGGCAAGGACTACATGTTCCTATTAAAAGGTCACGAGGATCTCAGGCAGGACGAGCGTGTCATGCAATTGTTTGGTCTAGTCAATACTTTGTTGTTACATGATCCAGATACATTCCGAAGGAATCTCACTATTCAGGTATTTGTCCAATGTTGCCACGCTTTGGAGCTCATTCATATTCTCAGTTTTGCAATTCAATCGTTTCCTGAAACAATGTCATTCAATTATTTGACGAACTGACGATATTTTCTTTCATTTTCAGAGATACGCAGTGATTCCATTATCTACGAACAGTGGCCTTATTGGATGGGTGCCTCATTGCGACACGTTGCACACGCTTATTAGAGATTACCGGGAGAAGAAAAAGATACTGCTCAATATCGAGCACAGAATAATGCTGCGAGTGAGTTTTTACATCTTCAATTCGTACTCTGATCCCATCGTAATCCTTTGTTTTCCAATCCACAGATGGCACCGGATTACGATCATCTGATGTTGATGCAGAAAGTGGAAGTTTTCGAACACGCGTTGGAGCACACGCACGGCGACGATTTATCGCGTTTGTTGTGGTTGAAATCGCCGTCGAGCGAGGCCTGGTTCGATCGACGAACGAATTACACGAGATCATTGGCGGTCATGTCGATGGTCGGTTACATACTCGGTCTTGGCGATCGTCATCCTTCCAATCTCATGCTCGATCGACTAAGCGGCAAAATTCTTCACATCGATTTTGGCGATTGTTTCGAGGTCGCGATGACGAGAGAAAAGTTTCCAGAGAAAATACCCTTTCGTCTTACTCGAATGCTCATCAACGCCATGGAAGTTACGGGTATCGAAGGAACTTATCGAAGAACGTGCGAGTCCGTAATGTCTGTTCTTCATCGCAACAAGGACAGTCTAATGGCTGTTCTTGAAGCTTTTGTTTATGATCCGTTATTGAATTGGAGGCTAATGGATAACGCAGTGCCCAAGGGCAAGAGATCCGACGCTCAGGGAATTAACGCGAGCAGCAGTCAAGAACCCGGTGATATTTTAGACTCGCTGACTTCGACGTTACCAAAGAAAGGAGTGCCTTGCAGCATAGAAAACGGAGGTAGTGTGTTGAGTTCATAGCCAACTAAGATATTCCATTCCAACTTAACCCTTTGGCGAAATGAATACACCTTCCCATGTAAAATAACGAAAACATCTTTCTTCTTTTCGACTTACACAGAGGACAGCAATCAACCGGAAGCGTTGAACAAAAAAGCTCTGACTATCGTCACGAGGGTTCGCGACAAACTTACCGGACGTGATTTTCTTCACGAGGAAGCTCTTAGTGTTCAGAGACAAGTTCATCTGCTCATTCAACAAGCTACGAACAACGAAAATCTTTGTCAATGCTACATCGGATGGTAAGAAAATGCAAACAACAGAAATAACAGTTCTACAATAATATTTTCCACTAGAAAACAGGAATAACATTTATGAATAAAAATATTCTTTATTTCCAGGTGTCCTTTCTGGTAAAGAACCTCGCGCAAAGTATTTCTTAAGGTAAGAAAGCACAAGCATCGCTGCGAACGTTTCGAAACAGGCGAATCAAATTTTCTTAAGGACTCTCGAGGTGCTTCGATCGTAATCGAGTGTTTTTTTTAATCACACGAAGAGGAAACAAGCAATCGCAACAATAATCTCGCTATTATACGCTTCGAATTTGTACAATCCAAATCATACAATCAGATTTCATTTCGAAATTTGAATTGGCGATCGAATCTCCTCGATCATAAATCTTGCTTCTCGCTTATATCGATGTCATTCGAAACGTTCAAATCGATCAACTTCTTGCGTACTAAAACGAGTCGCTGATAATGGAAAGAAAAATAATGATTACAAAAAAAAAACAAAAATCTACCGGCTTGAGGCGTGTACGCGATTCGAGCGTATCTTTTTCAAGGCTTCTACGCAAATATACAAATGTACCGACATAAATGAAAAATCCGAGGAAATTCGGAACGCTTATCAGCCTTCCCATCGACATCGCCGTTTCTTTTTTCTCTCTCTCTTTTTGATTTGTTTGATGGAAAACATGACATTGCCATTATCATACCTGCAGATAGTGTAAATAATTACTGTTAATATATTCGTTTGTATATAATGTTTATTCTTGACGTTGGGATACAGTGAACAGTGTAAACAATTACGCCGCAATAATATATATATACAAATATATATATGCATATTGTACGTGTGTATTATATATACGAAAATGAAGTCAGAGAGGTTAGTTCCTTGACAGGACGAGTACTGGACGTCCGACGAATAACAATTTATCCGCTGACCGGAAATTAAGAACATTTTTAACGGTAAAACAAAAAAATCGTCAATAAAGCTCCATCGTCCATCGATGTCGTTGGTCAAGACTTATTTCATTTTAATTCGCTTATCTCTCTAGGTCTTATGATTTCTTCCTTACGTACGTAAATAATCTCTTATAAAACAGACTTTTCACGAGTGTAAATTCCAATATTATTCTTCGAAACGGGATGTAAAGTTTGCCAATTTCGCTTAACATAATCAAAGATTCATTTTCTTTTTTCACACAGCCGGAGATAATATGATTAGAATAAAAATAAAGAAATGAAATGCTATATTACAAGAATAATATTGAAATTTTAAGCCTCATAAACTATCTTGTAATCTGGTACATTCGAGATTTCGCATTATGTACGATTAGTTCTCTCGGGCATTCCATTTCAATCAACAATGGCCGTCGCTCAATTATGGCGAACGGTTGTTGACTATGTTCAGATCATACTTGTGTCAATATATATATATATATATATATATTGGTTAAGTTGGTTTAAATTCGTTATTTAATGTCAATGTGTACATACATATATATATATGTACACATGGACGTTAAATAACCAATTTAGATCGTTTTGTCGGCTTGCGGATTAAAACCGAATGCCAATGGGATCATTTCCCGTACAGTCGTCTGGAACACTTTTATCATATCGGGCGAGGTTAGGTACATCGGCATGTCGCCGAACTCGGCGAGCGCCTGTCTGCACATACCGCAAGGTGAGGCTAACTCATTGTTGTATTTATCGGCGACGACGGCTATTGCTTTGAATTTTCTCTTTCCGTCGGAAATGGCTCTACCTATCGCCACTCTCTCGGCGCATATTCCCACTGGATACGAAGAATTCTCGATGTTGCAACCACGCGAAATTGTACCGTCGTCGCAACGTATCGCTGCGCCAACTTTGAATTTACTGTACGGCGAATACGAGAAGCTCCGAGCGGTTACACTTTCCGTCACTAGATCCTGGACGTCTTTGCCTGAAATGAAAACGTTAGGGTAATCGAATCGCTTAAGAATACACGGGGACATGTTTCTTTGTTAATTTCTCACATCGTTTACCAGTCTTTTTTTTTATCTACAAAAGAAAAAACTGTTTTCCTATAATTATAAAATTTTCGAATAATGTGCATAATGTTTGTAAAATTATACACTGGTCATGTTCAATGTTTAATAAATTATATATAAATTATTATGAAAAAGAAGAATTACGAGGTATGCAGGAATAATAATGGATTCAATATTTTTAAAAGTGAAACTAAGAAATGTAAACCTTTCACTTTTGAATTTAGTGCACGAAATGGCCGTTGCGCGTGGAGCGCATTGTCGCACGACGCGCAGGTAACACAATTCACAAGTGTCATCCACGTACATATACGTTCCGACATATGCAAATAATTCTCCCAGACCGCCCAGACCGATCACTCACACGTTCGCGAGGTGTTGAAACATTAATAACTGCTTGACAGTTATGGACCATGCACTCTGCATATTGTTATGAAAAAAATTACGTATGGAGGTAGAGAGAGGTCTTATTTACCGAGACTTCCAAAATCAACAAACGTTCCAGCAGTCATCTTCGCGAGAAAAGTCCCCTGTACGTCGTTTGCTCTCTTCGATTACGTTCTCGTATCTTGTTTTCGTGTCTCGTTTTATCTTATCAACGAGATGCGCTTAAGTTGTTTTGTTTTGAATTCTCGAAACGCTGGATAAAGGCCTCGAGGTTCTTGTTTTTTTTGTAACCACCTTGTTTACCAGAAAAATGAAAAACGTTTCGAACGTTGTCAATCTAACCTTGATTGTATACAAAGAAAGAAATGTGGACCAATGAATGAGTGAAGTCGCGCGGTGTGCCGAGAATATACAGTCACAATGGCGTCGCCCGAAGTCAACTGACAACTGACTCAACATTGGCTTTCGTCCTATTTATACCGAGGGTTACGTACATGTGTGTAACGGACAAGAGGGTTATGATAAGTGAAATATAAGTGTGGATATCAACAACGCTCGCAATTACAGATTGAGACCTCGAGGTCAGCACAATTCTCTGAAAGATCTCAGCCGGAGCTCTTTTTTAAGTGAACCAAAAGACCTCTGTGCAGGTCCCTGGCACTAAGTTTTCCTGTTGTGTATCTTAGAGTCGCCGTCCGCTAGTGGCGCTAGTAGTACTGCGCGAGGCTCGTATTCATGCAATTCGCTGACTGTGACGACTCTGACATACCTTATAGACGCGTTCAGAACGGTTATGGCCATATATGTAATACTCCTATATTGCCAGCGCTTACCGAAACGTGGCGAGAACATTACGGTGCAGACAATATCGCTCTCTCGCTCGTGGCTCGTCACTTTTGCTTGCAGTGCGCAAGCGCGAATAAAAGCGGGAGTGCGCAACAGCTGCATAGGAGTATATAGAAACACGTCATTCCTTGACTACGCCATTGTCAGTTCAACTGAAAGGTGCTGTGAGGTTATGAGTGCTCGTGTTTTGGAAATCTAAAGTGTTTTTGACGTCAAAATTAAAGGTTTATGGTAACCCGTACTTTTCATATAACGATAAAAAAGGTTTCCATCAGCAGATATGCACGTGTCGCCAAAATAAAGCATACTAAATATCAGTGAGATCCCCCTTGAGTTTATATTGAGCATACACGAGAGTGCTCATGAAAATGAAATATAATATAAATGAAAAAAAAAAATCAAAAATAGAAAGTGGACAATACATGTGAATAATAAATGTATGCATTTGTTGAGGTTTCTTGAATGTGTGTTTAAAACGCCTCTCCACAAACATTTCCTTTTCCCGCTAATGGCATCAACATTTCTCGCGCAAGTAATATATATCTATTTGTGACTACGGCAATGAGTCGCGCGTGCGCAGAACGACCAAAAGTAACTCGCTCTGTCTCACTTCATCGCCGTCCTCACCAATGGGATCTGACAAAATTCGTGAGACATCTGGTGGTGCACGTTGAAACTAAAACCGGGGTGCATTGCTCAAGTTACAACGTAATCATAAATATCAGTAATTTTGAGGAATTGAACAAAAAATGGCAGAAGTAGGTGTCTTTACATCTCGCAACCCATCGAAAAAAATAATTGCATGTTCCGTATATGAATGCGAGAGTTCTTTTAAAAAAAACCGTGAACTGACGTTCCATAGTTTCCCCCAAAAAAATGCCCGGTGCGTATACCAAAAAATTGTTTTCGCCTTCTCGGAAATTTCGATTGCCGGGATTGGAATCAGACCATTTACAAATATCACTAATGGAAAGGACTAGCATTTTATTAAAAAATAAAGCTATTACGCTATGTTAAGACTAGTTGGCTGCAACCTCTTCTACGCCATATTGGTTTTCACGGTAAGTCTACTATTGCGCGGTTTTGACAGGCGACTGCACCCCGGTCTGCGCCATATTGAATTTGACCACGCCTCCATGTCAGATCCCAATAGGGAAGCATAGGCCGCTGGCAATATAGGAGTATTACATATATGGTTATGGCAGTCGACGACGCGGTGAGGGGCAACGGGGGAAACGCGCAGTACTACTAGCGCCACACTACAACGGCCACGCTAAGAGACCACGTTGCGTATTACGAGTATTAGGAATTTAGGTCCAGTGTCAGGGACCTGCCTCTGTGAAATAATATTAAATAGAGAGCTATTAAAAAATATCCAATTCCAAAACACCTGATAGATAACTTTTTCATTTATTTTTCATGTAATCCGAAATTATTTGTCGTTCCGGAGAAAACTTTTTGATGTCGCCCAGAAATGTCGAAAATAGACGCATAAGAGATTTTTTTGATACCACGATATGTTCTCTGCTAGAGTATTATTTCAGATATCTGTAATCGGAGGATGAGAGATTTTAGAGAAGTTTGAGATAACATTGTGTTGTATGGGGAGTTGGTTCAGAGCGAGAACATCTAAGAGGCCTATGTATACAGCGCGAATCGCATAAAGTTACGCATAGCGAAATCTGAGGTCGATGAGGCCATTACGAACAAAAGTTGCAAATAAACATTAGGGATATTGTTAATAATTTAGGAGATATAAATATTTAAAGTTGATCCAATCGGAGCACGCCGAGAAGCGTTGAAGCCGCCCACGCCCATCTAGCCGTAGATATAGCATAGATTAGGGCGTTACATTTGGATTTGCAAAATTCAGAGCAGTCAATAAGATCGCTTGTATTTTTCCGCAGTCATTTTTTTTTCTCGGGCATTGGCTGGAGCCGCCCGCTCCCCGCACTAGGCACAGAGACATAGCAATGTATTAAGGGAGCTTTCCAGTGTGAAATTTTCAAAAAATTGATTTTTTTCGTCGGACTGAACAATCCATTGAGCACGATCTTTTCGAAGAAGCAGAAGGGATATTGTATGGGCCTGGCATCGCTGATTGACCGTAAGTAAATGATTTACCTAAAATTTTCTCACTTGAAACTTTGAACGCGTTTTTCTCGAAACATCATTTTTCAAAACGGTGTCCAACTTGGAGGGCAGAGTTTTAAAGCTATCGAGTTGAATTTTTTACACAATATTCTTAACGTCATTGTTTATCGTGCTATGGAAGCTTTTTTTTTCACATCTTCCTATTTTTTGTAAAAAAAACTGCCAAAAAAAAATGCTAAAATCGATACTTTTTGTTCAAAACGGCGCCATTTTTGCAAAAAAAAAAAAAAAAAAAAGCCTCCATAGCACGAAAGCCAATTATATACCGATCAATAATCTTTTTGTGTTTTTTGTTTCAGATCAAAATTGTGACCCCCAACGTGGACACCACATCCAAGTGCATTTTCTGCAACAATTGTTTCATCATTTTTATAGATATTAATTAATAAATAAATCGATCTTTAAAAAATTGTTTTGTATTCTTCAATACCCACTTAATATACAAAAAAAACCAGACCGATTAGATTATTTTTTCTTTAAAAAAAAAAATCGCGAAAAACAGCGATTTTTC